>CM077157.1:23370421-23651717 GCA_039583875.1 Platanthera guangdongensis
CGTTTAGGGAGGTCTGCAATCAGATGCGTTGTGCCCCCACTTGTTGTAGTTAAACACTTGTCTTTGACTTTTTAGTGCGTTTGTTAGGGCCTGCAACTTGGGAGCTACCATGGAGAGTCTGGTCCTTTTAGGGTTCGACACGCATTTAGAACTGAGAATCATGTTAGTCGCAGCCTTCTGTTTGCTAACAGTTTTTAAAGTGTGTCAAATCCTATTTTCATTTTTCAATGCGAATAAATCGCTTGAGGTCATTAATACCAACCTGCATCTTCGCGGTCCATTTTCAGTTTTAAAGTTGTATAACGTAGAGGGACAACTTATAAATGATCGTGCCAGCAATAGAGCTGTCTGGTAAAAGATATTCTCACTATGTAAAAGAATATACCAAAGCTTCAAAATCTGATACCTGAGGGAGAATCGTCTGCTACTCGTCGAACATGAGGAATGAAAATTTGTCCACCAGGTGCGCCTTGGATAGATCCTCTCTTTGCCTGAAGTTCTATCCAGTGACTCCAGATTTTCTTGTCAGTCTTCATTTTGATGTAGTCTTCGCCATACTGTGAGGACAGACATTCAGCAGGTAGTCGCGACGAAGTCTCATCGTGGACCCCACTGAGCTTCGTCATCAGTCCAGAAAACTTCAGCACGGTGGATTAACTGTATAAAACAAGTTCAAGTAATTCATTCCAAATTGCGTATTCAACTTCCAATCGGTAAATTCGATCGTCGTGAATTTCTCCAACTTGATCATGGAACCAGAGAGGAAAAATGTTTTCCCTTCATCATCTGGAGCACTTGACGCAGACAAATTACTTCCAAGGTTGGAACACCAAAAGTCTGAACAGTGCTGTCTCTTCCTCAAAACATGAATTGATAGTACGTGGACACTCTTGGGATCAAAAACCGCGATGCAGGTTAGCAAATTTCTCCACGGCGATGAAGATTCGGAAACGCTGAGACAGCAACGCAGTTTTGTTTTTGTCCTCCCTATTCAGATCGGCGACAGCCAAACAACGTTACCACCGGGGACGTTCTCTTGCCTGTCAGTCAAAAACTAAAATGTTGATAATAATCACAATTTATATTCATCTCCAACAACTCCATCTTCAACCGCAACCACTAACCCATTCCGCTTGCGACTCGGCGAAAAATATCGTCCTGGTTTCCCAACAAGAACGGGGAAATTAGTGGAGGCCACGAGGTGCATCTCAGAACCCACAAAATAAAGGCTTCTCTTGTGCAGCAGGTTACAAACATATCCAGCTTTCAAGAGCGTGATTTTGCTCCATTTCAACCGGAAGTTATGAAAAATGGACAAGTCCGGACTGGTTTACTTAAGAAGGACAAGCCGGTTACAAACATATCCAGCTTTCAAGAGCGTGGTTTTGCTCCATTTTCCTTTGGCACAGTTTTTGGAGGCACCGTTTGCGACAAACACCATCACACAGCGGGTAATCAAGGGTCCGTTTGTTTCAGCTTTATTGTCCGTTGAGTTCCCACCGCAATGCTATTTTTTTTTTTACAGTTTGTTTTGGCGTTGCAGATGGAACGGAGCTCGATTTTTTCCGCTGCCAACGGGGGTTTCCGACAGCTCGTGGGATTAACTTTCCAACGCCAGCGTTGCCATCGTGGTGAGGGGGCGGCGGCGCCGTGCATCGGCGAGGGGCGGCAGAGGCAAGCTCCGGCGCTTTTCTTCCGCCATGTTCGATATTTCTTCTGCCATTGGCGATGATGGCGCTGTTCGGAATGGAGAGAAGCGCTCTGCTGCTCCATTCCATGGCGATGATGGCGCTGCTCCGCTGCCCCATCCCGCGGAGAGAAGCCGCTCCGCTGCCCCATCCTCCTCCATGTTCGCGATGATGGCGGTGCTCCGCTGCCATGAGATTGCTCCCTCCTCCATGTTCGCGATGATGGCGCTGCTCCGCTGCCATGAGTTGCTCCGCACCGGAGATGCTCCTCCTCCCCCCCTGCGCCGGAGATGCCCCTCCCCCCCTGCGCGTGGCCTCCTCCTCCCCTGACTTCCTGTATCCTTGCAGCTGTACCCGGTGATACAAATTCCTAGGTTTAGATTATATTATTATAATTATTAAATATTATAATATTATTATAATATTATAATATTATTATAATTTTTATAATACATATTAATTATAACTCATTAAAAAATTAACAGAAACGTCACGCCAAAACAAACTGTTTCTCCATTCTTAACAGCTCTATCACCGCTGTTTTACCAAACTGTTTTTTTACTTCTGAACAGCCTCATTCTAACAGCTCCATTTCCACAGCTCTATTCCCACAACTCATTTTGTTACCGTCACCGCCGAAACAAACTGAGCCCAAATGCCCAGCGATAGCGTTTGCGCGTTCCCTCCGCGCGCAATGGAAAACGAAGCAAAGTCCAGTCTTTTCGAACAGCTGCTCCCCCCTCCAGTTTCAACGGCGACGTCTCCTCCCCTCCCACATCTCCTCCCACCTAAACAAATGAAGCCTAAACCGGGCCAGAACCGCCGGGAGTTGCAGGGGTGGAGTGGTGGACAAGCGGCCGTCGATCATTGCCGGCGCGAACCAGCGGAGCCAGAAAAAACATGACCGGCTTTATTTCACTACCGCCACGTGTCTATCTGCGCGGCCTTGTCTCTTCAAACATATCCGTACGACGTGAAGACGGATCTTCAGTGGAACCGGGAGTAATCAATCATTCATTCGAACAAACTTCTGTATGAGGCATCGAGGTGTCACCCACGCGCTCGCCGGCCTGTTCCACTTGGCCGGCCCCAGCCGCCGGGAAAGCCAGAACACCATACAGCCCGCCTCATGCACCATATATTCTTTATCACCAAACAGCGTAGTGAGCGAACCAATCTCCGCCACGCGTACACATTCTTCAGTAACTTCCGTGTTCCAATTATTATGAGGTGGAAGTGTTCGGTTCGTATTCATCAGTAGAAGAACAGGCGAGAAAGAGTTCACCGGAGAACGCCGCAATTTGGACACCGGAGATCTCTGCAACTACCTGGCAGAATCCTCTGCCCTGTTTCTACGTGTTTTTCGGCTTACGTTTTGATCCGAAGGAGACGATTCGCTTGCTATTTGGAGGCGAATGGACTCCGAGGAGACGTGAGCTATTGGCTCCGCTTGATTTGTGGCTGTTTTTTTTAATCACTCGATTGGTTTGCTGTCCGGGTTTTAGGGTTCAGGGAGGAAGAGAGGGCGGTGGTGGTGGTGAGAGGGTGAGATGGGTTTCGATCTGGGGACGGAGCTGGTGGGGATGGGGCTCCGGTCGATGTCCTCCGATCATAGATCAGTGGTGTCGATAAACCTATTCGTGGCGCTGCTGTGCGCATGTATCGTCATCGGCCACCTCCTCGAAGAGAACCGATGGATGAATGAGTCTATCACGGCCCTCGCCATCGTGAGTTCTTCATCCCCACTTGAAAAGATCAGATTTATACAGGACCCATTTGGTGAGCCGACGTGGGTTCGGGGTTTCCTTTTGGTGGTTTCTCTTTTGTTTTTTTAGGGTTTCTTTAATGGAGGATGATTTTTTTTTTGGGAACAATTGCAGGGTTTGTGCACGGGAATTGTTATTCTGCTGACGACCAAGGGGAAGAGCTCTCATATACTTGTTTTCAGCGAGGATTTGTTCTTTATTTATTTGCTGCCGCCGATTATCTTCAATGCTGGGTGCGTCTAATTGAAGTTTTTTTAGGCTTCTTTACCTTTTTCTGATGTTTATATTTAGCTTCATTCAATAGAAGAAGAAGAAGAAGGAATGATTGCTTCGCCTGAAAGTTGAAAGTTTGTTCCATTTTCATGTATATTTGAAGGAGTCTTTGAATGCATCCTTTAGATGGTTTGAGAATATCATCAAAACTTGCAAATTGACTAGGGAATTATAGGCTACTTTTGATTGTCTATTCAGGCTCTGTTTAGCCATCATAAATGCAGTGTTATGGACCATCCTTCGCCCCCTAAGGAATTTCATCCACTTTTATGTTCAAAACTAGTTTTCTTTCTTGGTGCTGTCATGCCAAACATATGTTCTATGATGGTGGTGTTTTTGTCCAAACTCACTGGAGCAAAAACGACGCCCCAAACGGACCTTCAGTAAAAAGAATATTTCTCGACTCAGTTGCTTGAGAATGAACTCATCAACCTTACGAAAGGTAATATCCCCATCTCTGGATATTTTGAAGTTAAAAGCTATCTTTGGAGATTTCTCTTTCTGGATGAGCCTACTTTGGAGGATACCCCAAATAGTGCATTTTTCATGACTTGGAGTGATGTTCGGGGTTGAGTTAATCAACTTCATCACAGGAGCTTGAGAACATTGTATCTTCTTTAGAATCCATAGCTCTTAAATTGGCACGGAATTATATCTCAGGTAGAGATGGAGAAGCCTTTAGAAGAACATTAAGGAAGAGAAAGAGTAGAAAAATAAGATGGCAAGGGGAATCTTCCTTCAATGGTGATAGTGGCTTGAAAATTATAAGACTTTATCGATGCTTAAGTTAAAGAAAGGGAATTTTTTTGATCAATGTTTTAAAAGAAAAAAGTTGGGGAGATACTTCTGGGTTGGATGCTTAAGTTCTAACATAGTACCAGAGCATGCTAGGTTCAGTCGTACTCTCTCATGTCACATGATTACAAAAGAAAGCTACGTGTTAGAGGCCCAACAACAACACTCTGCACGTGGGGGCGTATTAAGAATAGGGTGTGCATAATAGCTGAAACCCAAAATTGCTCTATATTATGCTCAAATTGAATGATTCAAATCGATTTTGAACCATTTCAAACTTCCTCGAATCAAATTTTGGGCATAGGTCGGCTCACTCAAAAACGATTCCAGTCAGCTCAATTTTATTTTTGATTCTAATTTGGATCGATTTCAGTTTATCAATTTTGATTGGAGTGCCAGCTATTACATATTTTGAGCTAGCTCGATTTGATTTTGTGCTACAAGAAGGTTTGAACTCTTTTGAGGTTGAGTCGGGCTAGCTCGACTTAAAATCAGTTTCGAGTTTTAGTCAATTTTGATCCATGCCAAACTCAAAATTTTAGATTTTGAACAAAGTCCGGCTTGCTCGAACTAGTCTCAACATCAGCCCTAGGTAAGAATATACACTCACATTTGGTAACTCACATAGCTTCGTACAATTAAGATAGAGTTTAGGTTGGATATTTTGGTTCTAACAAGTCTTTTTTTCAATTTCTACAATGTTTGGCATTCTCTACCTGATTGTTAGTTCTCAAGTGGTTAAATAACTTGAAATAAGGCATCGACTTATTGGCCATTTTCTGCTCCTTTAGACTCTCTTAGTGATCTTAAAAGTTTAGCATCATCTAACCAAGTATGCTGATTTTTGAGTTTGAAATGGCTCCATAGCTTCAAGTGTGGCATTGAAAGATTGATGCATTTTTCTTTTATGCCAGGTTTCAAGTAAAGAAGAAGCAATTCTTCCGCAATTTTATGACAATCATTTTGTTTGGTGCAGTTGGGACATTGATCTCCTTTTTCGTAATATCATTCGGTGAGTTTACACACCTGGTTTCCATAGCAGGAGTTTTACAAGTCGACTTTACCAGTTTTTTTGAGTCTGGAAATCATAATTCTAGCTGATCAGTGTCTGTTTATTTCAGCTCAACTTATATGGTTTTTTTAAGTGAAAGTTGTTTTTTTTCAACCATTGTAATAATGCTTTGGAAATTTGTAGTTTCCTTGAATAAACTAGGAAGAATGGACATATAACATCAACTCAGCATATCTGTAATTTATGATATGCTCTTCGAAAATATTTTAGGTTTTCTAGTCTTAGTCATTTATATTTTATTTTCTAATATATAAAATTTTTTAAAATTCTTTCTTTTCGTTGAAGAATGGAGTAAACCTTGTATATCCTTCTTGAATTACAAATTACAAGTATGAGTACAAATATATATGGAGAAGAGAGAAAATCATCCCTTATATAGGATGTGGGACTAATACATAGAAAGAAGAAAACCTATAATGGATCTTTACAAACAATTTTCTAACACTCCCCTGCAAGTTAGAGCGTACAAGTTGTAGGCGCTAAGCTTGGATAAGAACTGATAGAATAGCGGTCAAGAAAGGGCTTTAGTTACGATGTTAGCGACTTGTCCTGTAGCGGGAACATGTTCCAATTCAATATTCTTTGTTTGAACTTTTCTCGAATGAAATGACAGTCAACTTCAATATGTTTCGTTCGTACATGGAAATAGCTGTTTGACTGTCACAAAATAAGGTTGCCGGAGATGAGTGTTTAAGTCTTAAATCATTAAGAAGACTTTCAAGCCAGGTTAACTCTGATACAACAACAGTCATGACCCGGTACTCGGCCTCAGCAGAGGATCGAACAACAACGTTCTACTTCTTGATATGCCAGGTTATAAGGTGTCCACCGAAATATGTACAAAAACCAGTTGTGGAATGTCTATCATCCAGAGAACTTGCGTAGTCAGCGTCAGAATACGTAACTAGAGATAGAATGGTAGATGGTTTGTAAACAAGTTCTTGTGTCGGAGCAATCTTTAGATATCTTAGAATCCGCTTAACGGCTTGGAGATGAGATGTCCGAGGAGCATGCATAAAACGACTCACAACTCCTCACAGTAAATGAGATGTCAGGTCGAGTAACTGTAAGATAAATCTACTTCCCCACCAAGCGTCGATAATATTCTGGATTTGTAAGCAGTTGGTCAGAATCACAACCATGTGCAGAGAGTTTGTGGTTTACATCCATAGGGGTGTTCGCATATTTGCACCGTGAGTAGCCAGCTTCTTGAAGAAGGTCAATACAGTACTTCCGTCGGGATAAGACAAGACCATCAGGTCGTCTGGCGACTTCAAGCCCAAGGAAGTATCAAAGATTTCTCAGGTCTTTTGTCTGAAAAATTGAGTTTAAATGTTGCTTGATTTATTGTATTCTTGTAGAGTCGTCACCAATAATTAGGATATCATCAACATACACAAGGAGAATCACAATGCACGTTGGCTGATGACGGGTGAATAGGGAGAAGTCAGTTGAGCTTCGTGGAAAGCCAACTTCACGAATAACCTTACTGAACTTGTCAACCCAAGCACGCGGGGACTGTTTGAGACCATATATAGACTTTCAGAGATTGCATACATGAGACTCTTGTGGTCTCAAATCTGAGAGGTTGGTGCATATAGATGGTTTCCTGCGGATCACCATTGAGGAATACGTTTTTGATATCCAACTGATGGAGAGGCCACTGGCGATGGACAACCAAGGAGATCAGGACCCAAACAGTATTCAACTTGGCAACCGGAAGAAGATTTCATCATAATCAAGGCCTTGCTGCTGAGTGAACCCCCGTGCCACGAGGCGAGCTTTGAGGCGGTCAATGGTCTCATCTGCAACATGTTTGATAACCAACACCCACTTGCAGCTGACACAAGACTGGCCAGGAGGAAAAGGGACCAGATCTCAGGTCTGGTTAGCCCATAGGGCAGTCATTTCATCTTCCATGGCTGCCCTCCATCCCGGGTGCTTAAGCGCGTCCTGCACAGAATTAGGAAGAGAGATGGAGGAAAGAGAAATGACAAACTGGTGGAGTGGTGGATAGAGGCGATGGAGAGACACATAATTCGCCAAGGGGTGTGTCGTAGAGGTTGATGTAGGATCAGCACGCCGCGAAATGTCATATGTAGAGGAGAGTTGCTGCAGGGAAGTAGTCTTGGATTTACGGCGAGTATACACACGGAGAGGATGTGAAGGTTGTGAAAGAACCGAGAGAGTGGGAGGTGATGGTAGAGATGGAGTCGTGACGGGGACGACGGGACGAGCGACAGTGGACGGTGGTGGTGACAGGGTAGAGGGAGATGAGTGGAATGGTTGATCCTCAAGGAAGGTTACATCAGCCATGACAATCATCTTGCGGTTAGTATGTGAGTAACAAACATAACCTTTTTGATTGCGAGAGTGGTCAACAAACATACATTTTGTAGCGCGAGCAGCAAGCTTGTCAGTAAATGGACCAAGAAGGTGTACATAACATGCACAACCAAAGACACAAGGTGTGAGGGAGAAAGGAGTCGCGGAAGGAATAAGGAGACTAAATGGAGAGGCGAAGTCGAGGATGGACAAAGGCATGCGGTTGCTGAGGTGACAAATAGTACAGACCGCAAAGTTGCAGTATTATGTGGGCACTTGCATTTAAAACATGAGGGAGCGGGCAACATCAAGGAGGTGGTGATTTTTTCGCTCGACCACACCGTTTTGCTGGGGGGTATAAGCACACGAGATTTGATGTATGATTCCAAACTCGGTGCATAAATTGGAGGTGTGACCGGTATATTCACGAACATTATCAGTGCGAATGATTTTTAGCATTGTGGAGAATTGCGTACGCGTCTCTGTTAGAAAAGTACGAAAAACAGATGTTAATTCAGTACGATCATAAAGTAAATATAACCAAGTGAGACGCAAGTAATCATAAATAAATGTGACAAAATACCGATAGATAAAAACACTGGAAGCTTTATAAGAATCTCATATATCAGAATGAACTAAAAAGAACGGAGTAGTACTCCAGGCACATGTATGAGGGAAAGAAATACGATGTTGTTTGCCGTAGATACATTATTCACAAGTAAACTCTCGTAGTGAGACATCAGGAGGAGCCTTTTTGAAAATCAGGAGGGGAGCATGTCCAAGGCGGCGATGCCAGACAACAGTGGAGACAACATAGAGAATGGTGGGTGGAACATCCAAGAGATACAGCTCATTCGACAGCCAGCCTTTACTAATGATACTCTGCGTGCGGCGATCCTGCACAACAAACGAGGAAGGAGAAAATGTTATACAACAGTCAAGTTCCTGAGTAAGACAACTAACTGATAACAAGTTGAAGAAGGATCCAGGAACATGAAGAACCGAGGATAGATGGAGAGTGGGAGTAAGCCGAAGATTAGTCGCTCCAGAATCCAAAGTGGTGTCGCCATTGACAACAGTGATGAACTTGGGATAAGTAGACTGTATATAATGTGGTGGTTGCTGGGATGTAATGTGGTGAGTAACACCCAAGTCCACGATCCAGTGGGGTTATGGGAGAGACAGGAAATACCTTCAGTGGAGAAAAATGCTACCGAGTCAGACGAGCGATTGATAATGCTTTGGAGCTATTGAAGCTGGGTGCGGAGAGCATTGATATCTTGCCGGGTAGAGGAATCATAATCTGGTGGGAGAGCACCAGTGGGAGGAGGAGCAGCTGTGGGGTCCATGACAACAAAAGGAAGTCGCAGCGACTAGAGGAGAAGTCAGTGAGTAGAGGAGCAGCGGCTAGGGCAGTGGCTGGCAAACAAGAGGGGGGAGGGTAGAGCAGCACACGAGAAGTAAGCCGCAGCGACTAGAAGAGAGGCCGACAAATAAAATGAGTTGTTGGTAGAGCAGTACACAAGCAAGAGGAAGTCGTGGCGACTAGGAGAGTAGCGGACAATGTTAGGCGGACTAGGAGCACGTCTTAGAGTGGTCACGTCCAGAAGAGAAGACCGGCAATGGCCGTGACTAGAAAAGAAGAGGCCGCAGCGGGAAGAGCAAACTGCGCAAAGAGCAGGCCGCGGGCTAGACAAGAGGAGGCCGCAGCGGCTAGATGAAGCCGCAGCTGTAAGAGTAAGAAGACCGTGTGGCATGAGTTCAGCGAGTAGTCCGCGGCTAGAAGAAAAGAAGTTGTAGCGGATAGAAGCAGTTCGCGAGTGGGAACCATGGAAGCAGACCGGCGGGTAGAGAAGCAGACCGGTCGAGCCGGTAGACAAGCAGACTGCGACAGAGAGTACTGTGCAACGGATAGAGACAGTCCGCGACAAGAATATGTTGACGGATAGAAGCAGTCTGCGACGGATAGAGGCAGTCCACGACAAGAAGAGGTCGACAGATAGAAGCAGTCTGTGACGAATAGAGGCAGTCCACGACAAGAAGAGGTCGACGGATAGAAGTAGTCAGCGACGGATAGAGGCAGTCCGCGACAAGAAGAGGTCGCGGGTAGAGAGGAGTTAACCGCGACAAGAGCAGACCGAGGGCCCCACAGGCCACAACGAAGCTTATAAAATCTCGGGGGGGGGGGGGGGGAGGGGGTGGGGTGGAACCGCGACAAGAGCATACCGAGGGCCCCACAAGCCACAACGAAGCTTATAAAATCTGGGGGGGGGGGGGGGGGTGGGGGTGGAACCACGAAAGAGGAGCGGGTAAAGAAATGGAGGCCGGCGGGTAGGAAGCGAACAGGAACCCGCAGACAGCGGCAGTAGACCGCCCGGGGAGAAACATGGTAAGCGGTTAAAAACGAACAGGCCGCTCCAGAGGATCGGAGCTCTGATACCATGTTGAAGAATGAAGTAAACTTTGTATATCCTTCTTGAATTACAAATTACAAGTATGAGTACAAATATATAGGGAGAAGAGAGAGAGAACCATCCCTTATACAAGATGTGAGACTAATACATAAGAAAGAAGAAAACCTATAATGGGCATTTTTAATGGTCTTTTACAAACAGTTTTCTAACACTTTTTAACCGCACTGAATCTGCTTTGGAGCATGAGAAGAAATTTTGTCAAAATTTCAATAGTAAAACTGATTTTTGTTTCCTTCTACTTTACAATTTGTGATAAGTTAGCATAGTTGGTTTAGATATACGTTTTGAAAATTCTAGAGATTGCCTTGAGATTTGGATCTTAGTTAGAGAAATAAATCTAATAAATCCAAATGGCAACTCTATGTAGTCCATGAAATAGAAACTACCGTGTCATGCAAATGTTCAATAGGCAAACAAGCAATAAGTGCATATACCATAAAGTTAATGATTATTTGAGTCATGAACAAATAAAAGCACGAGTGTTGCCATTTCTTATTTGCACTTAAAGTGTATCTAAATAATTATAAAACTGGGGAGTTCTCAAATTGTAGTTTATAGCCAAAGGCTATTGAAGAACGAAATTAAATGTATTAAAGAGGAACAATAGTGTTGAAACCGGAATCCGGCCTCTAGTGGAGTTCTACCCTTGGGGAAGGGGTGGTCTCGCGCCTACTTCGCTCCTGCAAGAAAAACAACGGAAGAGACAAGAAAGAACAGACCCAAGGGCTCGGCAGGGAGGTCCCACCACAAACCCGGAAGATCTCTGAGCGCTTCCCCTCCTTAGCCAAGAGCCGAGCTAAGGTACCCTCAGAGAACACTTGAAGATGAGAGTCAGGAAACACTCCAAAGCGTGCCCTCTGTGGTACCCCTTGGGTCTTATTTATAGATTTTCAGAATCTGAACTGCCAATAACCAAAAGGACTGACCTGGAAATACCAAAAGGCCCCTGGTTGGGTCTGCCGACAGCCAAACTCCGCTGTTCTGGACAGCTATACGCAGTCCAGCCTGGTCTGCCAACAGCGAGGCTCCGCTGTTCTGAGTAGCTATTCGCACCCCTGGGGGGTCAGCTCGCCTTCAGTTCCCCCGCAGGAGGCGGGCGCGGCCTGGCCTCGTGGCTCGCCTATCCTCCCTGGGCGAGCGCGAGCCGATATGGGCGAGCTGCCTGTCTTCTGCCGGGCGGATCGGCAGCCAGGTCGCGTGTGGGGGTTTGCCGGCGGGTCGCCAATCGCGGGTCCGGCTCGCTTGCTGCGGGTCGCCAGCTCGCTCGCCTGAGATGGGCGGGAGCGAGCCGGCCCTTCAGTCGTACAGCCCGTTCTGCCGCTCGGGTGCGGGTCGCTGGGCCAGGCCTGCTCGACCTCCCTGGCGGGACCCGCTCGCCGGACACAGGGTTGTACACAATCCCCGCTCTTTTTGAGCTTGAATCAAGCTCGGAAAGAACCATCCAACCCGCGTGTTCGGCGGGCTCTTGTGCTGAGCTGGCAGGGAATCTTCTGGTGGGGCCCACTGTCCTGCTATAAATACACACCGCTAACCCCTGAAGGAGGCTCCCCAGATCCCTTCATTTCCTCTGAGCAGGCCCTAATTTCTCGATGTCGGTCAGCGAAGAGGTGCGAGCTCGCCTGGCGGCAGCGAGCCTGAAGACTCAGGAGGAGGCCCTCGAGGCTGCCCCTTGGTTATCACGCGGGTCTCCCGGCCCTGTCTTCAGGCCGGCGAAGGGGAAGATTGTCAGGCGGTCTCTGGCGGGCGACTGTCCGGGCTCCAGCGCGGCCGCGGGTGTCGAGGTAATCCCCGGTGGGCGTGACCTTCCGTGAGTTATTGTTGTACCTTTGACCCTTTGTTTTGTAGGCGATCCCCTGTGAGGGGGCGGGGAATGGGGGAGAGGATCGCCCCTCTCGCGAGTCGCACGAGAAGGTCGCTGGTTCCCCGGTTCTGGATCGCCCACCTCCGGAAACTCCCTGTCCGGCGGTCTCCCACGGGCTGGGGAAATCTCTTGAGACCCTCGAGGGAGGAAAACTTTCAGGGTCGGCCGGGCTCTTCTCGCCCATCTGTCGGTGCGGGCGACGTGTCAACCCCTGGTGAGCTGGTTTTTATCGTTGGCTTTGTCTCTTGCTCGCTCATCCTGACCCTCCCCGCTTGCAGGCTTTCACAGGGCCTCTCCTGAAACCGAGATGAGCGAAGGGTACTCGCCTCCGCCCGACGTGGACAGTGTTTCTGACTACCTGGGCGACCCGACCGATGCGGCGGGGATGAAGAGGCAGGTGACGCGGCTATTCCAGAAACACACACTGCTGCTGCAGGAGATCATGAAGAGAATCGATGACGACAAGGCCGAGACGATAGGGGTGCGATGCGGTTCGGTTGGGGCGGTTTGGACCCAAACCGAAACCGAACCAGCATGCCTCGGTTTTTGGTTTGTCCAAACCGACCCGAACCGAACCCATTCGGTTCGGCTCAAAGTCGGTTCGGTTTTTTAGTCGGTTTTAGCGGTTCGGTGCGGTTTTCTGCGAACAAACATAATCAAGTGCTATTTTTTTGGATTGGTCATCTTCCCTTTAATAATTCATAATCTTTATCAACTAAAGGTTTATATTAAATAAATAACATACAATTTTTTTGAGTATAAGTCAGGAGAGAATGTTTATTAAATTGACATCACACACACAAATAATTATTATATTCGTGCATTTTTAGACATGCAGAGTTTGGTATATTGAGGCAAACTTTTTGACATCTCACAATTATCTATAATAATTTGGACAAATTTAATATTAATAGATCCAACATAAGCACGGAGATGGGAAAAGTTTGTTAATATTAATATACATAACATCCCAAATAATGAAACCGTTATAAAACTTTTTCCCACAAAATACTTGGGATCTGAAAAACTCTCTAAACTTAAGGAGAACGGTCAAAAAAATCTCACCAAGCACGGAGATGGGAAAAGTGAACTTGGTTGTAAACCCAAAGATAATATGAAAGTTGTTCGATCAATACACCCCAAACAGTGGTGAAGTGCTCGGTTCGGTTCGGTTTAGTCGGTTTTCACAACTTTGAAAACCGACCCGAACCGATATGCCATCGGTTTCAAAAGCTCCAAACCGACCGACGCCGGACCGGGCGGCTCAGTTTCAAAGTCGGTGCGGTTCGGTCGGTTTGGTCGGTTTAGTCGGTTTTCGGTTTTCGTTCCTCACCCCTAGAGACCGAGGCCCGGCTCGCGGCCTTGGAGGGCCCTCCGCGCGAAGCGGAAGACGACGATGTCACCTCGCCGGGCGTGCATATAACGCGAGCCGAGGGGCATCTTAAGAGCGCCGTGGAGCAGGTCGGCCTGGCTCAGCGGGAGCTGGTGGCGGTTCGCGATTACCACGATCCCCGTGTGCCGCCTCGGTCGGGAACGAAGAGGCGGCACAGGTGGAAGTGGGTCGAGTACTGACCCAGTTGTTTGCCCCTCGCTCGCGGGATACCGCGGGGTTATTGTCATTTCGTAGTTATCTCGTATTTGTAATTGCTTGCGACTCTTTCAGCCCGCCTATGGGCCTAACTATTTTGTTGCTGAGATGTATTGAAATTATCGTGCTGCTTTTCTTTTGTTTTCTGTGGGCGGGTTAAGGGAAAGGTCCATTCTTCCTTTTGCGCTGATCGGGGCGAGGGCGAGCCGAGGAGCTCGCCAGACGGGAGTCTCCCGTCTTGCGCGGAACGGCGTGCGGGTGCGGGTTGGGGTTGGTTCGCCCGCGCTGGTCTCCCGCGGTTGCAGCCGGGCGAGAACCGTGCCGGCTCGACCTTTGAGGTGCGGTCGCGCGCGGGAAGTCGAACCGTCGGGCTGATTTTTGGCTATCCGCACCCCGCCTTTCGGCGGGAAGTTTCCCGCCCTTTCTCTTTCCCTATAAATAGGCCTTGCAGGCCCTAATTCCTCCACCGATTCCAAACTTTCTTGCTTCCCGTTCCCGCGGAGTATCGTCTGTGTTCGCCTTCTGGCTTTTTCTCGCGCGTTCGGCGGCGACTCGACGGGGATGGGCGGAGGCGGCGGCGACGTGGACGGCCGAAGCAAGTGTGCTTGGACCTTCTCCGAGCATGATTTCCCTCGCGCCGTTATCACAGAGCGCGAATACTTGGAAGCTCTAGGCGACCACATCCCAGCCGGGTTCTCTGCGAGGCGACCCGAAGAGGGGAGAAGATCAACGACCTGTCTAGGGATGAGCTCGCCATCCCTCTCGCTCACTTCGAGGTAGGCCTGCGACTCCCCCTGTGGCCCGAGGTGCGCCAGGTGCTAAAATACTTCGGGGTCGTCCTGGGCCAGATGACCCCGAACTCCATCGCCGTCATGATGGGGTTCGCCTGCTTCCTGCGAGAGGAGCGGGTGGAATTCAGCCTCGCAGTGTTCCGGAAGCTGTTCTCCTTCAGGGCGAATCGAGACGGGACGGCCTACTTCTCCAGCGCCCACCTCAAGGTGCGGGAGACAGTTAACAAGAGCCACAACTGGCTGAAGAAGTTCCTGTTCGTCAAAGGGGACTTCGGCAACGTGCCCTTCTCGCCGGTGCAGCTCAGCGAGGCGAGCTACCGACCACCCAGCCTAGGCGGCCACGAAGCTGATCTGTGCGCGTTCTTCGCTGGGAAGAACTTTGAGGTCGCGTTCCTGCGCCGCCACCTTGACGATCTCGCGGCTGTCCCGCCGGGGGAGGTTTGCCACTCGTCTCCGTTAGGCCTTACTCTCCCACTCTTCTTTCATCTCACCTTCCCTTCTTCGCAGGTGAACGCGACATCCCTCTTCACCCCCCTTACGAGAGCGCTCGGATTCCCCCCGGGTTCTCGCCCGCGCCCAGGCTGCGGATGCCGCCCAGCGCGACATCCCATCGGTCCCGGCCAAGAAGCGACCGGGCGGCGGACAGTCAGCGCCTCCGCCGAAGTCGGCGAAGACCGCGGATCAGCAACCTTCCGCGAGCCAAAGAAAGGGCAAGGCCCCCGCGATCTTGCCGACTGAGGCCCCTCGCCCCCGCTGGTTGCTTCGACCAGCGACTCCCCGGTCGGGGCGGCGGGCACCTCCGCGCCGCCGGGTGGGTCTGAAGTCGCTGCGGAGCCGGTGCCGAGAGGGCATCGTAACTTCGGCTACGGCGAGAAGTACTTGGACGAGCTCGGCGTCCCGCTCCTGGCGTGGGACAAGGAGTCGAACCGCGCAACGATCTCGACCCTGCTGTCGAGCTGGATGGAGCAGGATACTATCGGCGGGGAGGCGTACAGCTTCTCCTTTGGTCTGTACTCGCGCGAAGACGCCGCCATTTATGACAAGGAGGAGACGCGAGTGCTGATTCATGAGAGCGCGCGGGCCCAGCTGCGCGGTCTGGAGCTGGCTCATATGGTGGGGAGACGCTGCACCCAGGTGGAGCGGAACGCCGCGTCCATCCAAAAGATGGCGGATGAGAAGGAAGAGGCCCGAAAGCTCGCTCGGGTGGACGCGGACCTTCAGAGAGGGCGAGCCGCCGCTGCCGAGGAGACCCTCGCGCAGTACCTGGGCGGGGTGGTACGCGCTCAACCTGAGTTACCCTCTCCCTCTCGCGAACACGGCTCATGATTATTCCCATTCCTTTTTTCAGGATGCGGCGACGGCGAGTCGAATGGGTGCCGAGATCGCCACCCTTGGCCAGGAGAAGGCGGCGCTGGAGGCCCGGGTACGCGAGCTGGAGGCCGCCGCCGCTGCTCCTCCTCCAGACAGCGGGGTATGCCCGCGCGAGCACCTCTCTGATCATGACCTGGAAGTCCTAATGCAGAAGAACGCGGCCAGCGCAGCGAAATACACGATGCAAATGCTGCGGCGCGCGGATCTGCTTACGGGCGAGGCGGCAGAGCTTTCGGCGGAAGACGTTGTGCCGGCGCTGTTTCTCCCCGTGCCGGACCCTGGCGACAAGGCCTTCCAGCCCCTTTAGGGTTTCTAGATCTCGCGCCCCCCTTACTTTTTGTAATTTACTTTTTAGATGAACATTATAATGTATGACAATCTGTTCTGAGATGTATGCTCGAGTTGCGCTTATACTTCATATTTTTAGCTATTGTTCCTTTTATGAATGCCTTTTTCGCCTGCCTTATTTTTCCCACGCTGTCATTGCCGGATGGCGCGACCTGCCCCTGCGGCCCGGCTCTGACGAGGCGGCTGCCCGTCCGCCGAGCGAGGCGAGCTGGCTCGTCCGCCGAGCGAGGCGAGCTGGCTCGTCCCTCGGCCGCATGCTTAATTCTCTGCGGACTCTCGCCAGGCCTTTGCGTTTACTCGACCACCTTTCCTGGGGTCTGAGGGTGGGGCTATGCTAGACCCCTTTCCTCTTTTTTGACTAACTCTTGTGATTCTGTCTTGCTGCGCACGCTTTTCGAGTAGTTCCCGGCCTTGCCGGCTAGGTGGGAGTCCGACAACGCGATTTGTTCTGGGTCGCAGGTCATTGCTTTCTGAGTCATTCCATCGAGTGACATCCGGCCCTGCCAGCTAGGTGGGAGCCTGGCAGCGGGATCTTCTCGAGGCTATGGATGACACCGAGTGACTTCCGGCCCTGCCAGCTAGGTGGGAGCCTGGCAGCGGGATCTTCTCGGGGTCCAAGTTCATTCCATCGAGTGACTTCCGGCCCTGCCAGCTAGGTGGGAGCCTGGCAGCGGGATCTTCTCGAGGCTAGGGATGACACCGAGTGACTTCCGGCCCTGCCAGCTAGGTGGGAGCCTGGCAGCGGGATCTTCTCGGGGTCCAAGTTCATTCCATCGAGTGACTTCCGGCCCTGCCAGCTAGGTGGGAGCCTGGCAGCGGGATCTTCTCGAGGCTAGGGATGACACCGAGTGACTTCCGGCCCTGCCAGCTAGGTGGGAGCCTGGCAGCGGGATCTTCTCGGGGTCCAAGTTCATTCCATCGAGTGACTTCCGGCCCTGCCAGCTAGGTGGGAGCCTGGCAGCGGGATCTTCTCGAGGCTAGGGATGACACCGAGTGACTTCCGGCCCTGCCAGCTAGGTGGGAGCCTGGCAGCGGGATCTTCTCGGGGTCCAAGTTCATTCCATCGAGTGACTTCCGGCCCTGCCAGCTAGGTGGGAGCCTGGCAGCGGGATCTTCTCGAGGCTAGGGATGACACCGAGTGACTTCCGGCCCTGCCAGCTAGGTGGGAGCCTGGCAGCGGGATCTTCTCGGGGTCCAAGTTCATTCCATCGAGTGACTTCCGGCCCTGCCAGCTAGGTGGGAGCCTGGCAGCGGGATCTTCTCGAGGCTAGGGATGACACCGAGTGACTTCCGGCCCTGCCAGCTAGGTGGGAGCCTGGCAGCGGGATCTTCTCGGGGTCCAAGTTCATTCCAACTCTCTGAGCAAGCTTAGGTATGACAATCCTGGGGGGAGAAAAGAAAGCTTCATTATAATAAATCGTGTTGCTTACAGGAAATTAGGGAAAAAATCTCTTCAAGTCGTCTCCACTCCAGGTGAGACTCAGGGCCTCGCCCTCTACATTTTGGAGCCGATAGCCCCCCGACTTCAAAGCTTCCTTCACAATGAATGGCCCTTCCCAGCTGGGGTTGAGTTTCCCTACGGACGCTGACCGCCCTGCCGCGTCCACCTTCTTCAGTACCAGGTCCCCTTCCGTGAACTGCTTGACCCTGACATGTTTGTCAAAGTACTTCGCCATCCTCCTTTTGACCTCCTCCTGTCGGATGACCGAAAGATCCCTCAACTCTTCTACCATGTCGAGGGAGAGTCTCAGCTCCTCCCCGTTCTCGGCTTGCCATTCCTCTCGGCCTTCCCTGGCCGTTCCGACTCGCGGCGTTTGAACCTCAAATTCTATGGGGAGCACCGCCTCGCACCCATGGGAGAGCTTAAAGGGGTCTCCCCCGTGGCCGTGTTAGGAGTGGTTCTAAGGGCCCAAAGGACGGCGGGGAGCTGCTCCACCCAGCTCCCCCTCAAGTTTTCCACCTTCTTCTTGAGGAGATTGACGATGATTTTGTTCGCCGCCTCCACCTGCCCGTTGCTCCTGGGGTGGTGGACCGAGGCGAATCTGAGGTCGATCCCGAGCTGCTCGCAGAAACTGGTGAACTCGGCGCTGGCGAACTGGGGCCGTTGTCTGTGACGATGGCCTGGGGCAGCCCATGGCGACAGATGATCTCCCCCCAAACGAAGTTCCTGATTACCTGGGAGGTCACCTTGGCCAACGCCTTCACCTCCATCCACTTTGAGAAGTAGTCGATCATCACTAGGAGGAATCTTCTCTGGCCGCTGGCCTGGGGGAACGGTCCAACCAGATCCATTCCCCAGATTGCAAAGGGCCAGGGGGCCGTGATGCTCTTGAGTTGTTGGGCCGGCTGTAGCTGGAGGGGGGCAAACAGCTGGCACTTATGACATCTTCTTGCGAACTCCGCGGCGTCCCGGCCCAGGGTGGGCCAGAAATACCCCTGCCTGACTATCCTCCCCTCCAGGGTCCGACTCCCGGAATGACTCCCGCACTCCCCGGAGTGGACTTCTTCCAAGATCCTCTGCGCCTCGCCCTCGGACACGCAGCGGGCCAGCATCCCAGAGAGGGTCTTTCTGTATAGCTGCCCGTCTTTAAGGAGGTAGTAGGCGGACTTGTGCCTCAGCTTCTTCCTGTCTACTCCCTCCGGATACTCTCCCGTGGAGAGGAAAACTACTACTGGGTCCATCCACGAGGGCTGCTGATCGATCTCCATGAGCTCCCCTTCTTCGATGGAGGGGCGAAACAGGTCGGTGATGGTGCCCCCTGCCCGGGGGCCGTGCTTCGCCAGTTGGTCGGCCTGCTCATTCTCCCCCCTTGGCACGTGCCGGATGGAGAAGGTCTGGAAGGTCCCTATGACCCCCTTTACTTTGGCCAAGTATAACTTCAAAGCGGGCTCCCTTGCTTCGAACTCCCCGTTGATCTGGAAGCCACCACCATGGAGTCGGTCAGGACCTCCACATCCAGCACCCCCAACTCCCTGGCCAGGCGTAGTCCCGCTATCACTGCTTCGTACTCAGCCTGGTTGTTGGTAATGGGAAAATGCACCACCACCGTCTGCTCGATCCGAGTCCCTTGAGGGTTTTCCAGAACCACTCCTACTCCGAGAGAATGCCTTCCTGAGGCTCCATCCACCCTCACCTTCCAAGGCGTCGGGCGGGTGAGCTCCTCCTCCGCTACTTCCACCACGTAGTCGGCCAGGAAGTCGGCCATCGCCTGAGCTTTGATCGAGAGCCGCGGAACGAAGGAGACATCGAACTCGCTTAGCTCCACCGACCACTTGGCCAGCCGGCCTGAATGCTCCACCCCCTCGAAGACGTTGCGGAGAGGATGGTCGGTCACCACTCGGATTGAGTGTGCCTGGAAGTAGGGTCGTAGCCTTCGAGCCGAGATGATTAATGCGAATGCAAGCTTCTCCAGGATCGGATACCGGAGCTCGGCCTTCCTCAGGACCCGGCTGACATAATAAATGGGGAGCTGCCTCTTCCCCTCTTCACGTACTAAGACGGAGCTCAAGGCCTCTGCCCCAACCCCGAGATATAAGGAACAAATCCTCACCCTCCTTCGGTCCCTGGAGCAGCGGAGCTGTGTCAACTGCACCTTGAGGGCCTGGAAGGCCTCTTCACATTCCTTGCTCCATTCGAACCTCTGGCCTCCCCTCAGCGTTTTGAAGAAGGGAGAGCACTTCTCCCCTGCCCGAGAAAGGAAGCGGCTCAGTCCTGCTAGCTTCCCTGTCAGCCGCTGGACCTCCTTCGCATTCCGCGGGGACCCCAACTCCAGGATAGCCTTGACCTTGTCTGGATTCGGCTCGACCCCCGCGGGGGTGAGGAGATGCCCCAGGAACTTCCCCCGGCTTGCCCCAAACACACACTTAAGGGGATTCAGCCGCATTTTGTATCTGCGCAGGGTGGCGAACGTCTCCTCCAGGTCCCGGAGGTGGGAGTCCACGTCCCGGCTCTTGATCATGAGGTCGTCCACGTACACTTCCAAGTTCCTCCCCCTCTGTTCCTTGAAGACCCTATCCATCATTTTTTGGTAGGTGGCCCCAGCGTTCTTCAGCCCGAACGGCATCATCCTATAGCAGTAGCAGCCGTCCCCTGTGATGAATGAGACATCCTTGATGTCCGGGGGGTGCATCCTGATCTGGTGGTAACCTGAAAAGGCATCTAAAAAACTCATTACAGAAAAGCCGACGGCGGAATCAACCAGCGCGTCGATCCGAGGCAAAGGGTAACAGTCCTTAGGACAAGCTTTATTAAGAAGAGAGAAATCGATACACAACCGCCAGCGGCCGTCTCCTTTTTTAACCATCACAACGTTTGAGACCCAGCCGGGGTACTGAATTTCGGACACGAAGCCGGCTTTGAGAAGCTTCGCCACTTCCTCCCTGATGGGTTCCGCCAGCCTGTCCGCCGTGGACCTCTTCTTCTGCTGGACGGGGCGTGTTCCCGGGTCCAGGTTGAGGCGGTGGCAAGCCACATCCGCGTCAACCCCCGGCATCTCCGCGGCGCTCCAGGCGAAGATGTCCACGTTCTTCTGGATGCACTCCAGCATCCTGCCCTGGTCCTCCGGGGTCAGCCCCCCGCTGACGCGGATCCTTTCCACCCTGCCTCCGCGGGTGAGCACTTCCAGTTCCACCACCTCCTCTGCGGCCTCCAGCCTGGACTGATTCCCCCATCCTTCGGCGTCCCCTTCCTCCGGAACGGGGGCCTCTACCTCCATCTCCCCTCCTACGGCCCTCACTTCGGCCACTTCCTCCATATCTCCTCCTTCCGCCTTCTCTGCGCAGTCCTTCGCCCCCAGCTCCACCTCTCCGGCTTCCTGCTCGTCCTCCTCCATCCTCCGCCCCATCTCCTCGGCTCCTTCCTGCCAAGAGATGGTGTTTACCGCGGTGACGTAGCATTCCCGCGCCACCTTCGGGTCTCCCCTAACCCTGACCTGCACCCCCTCAGCGTTGAACTTCAGGCACTGATGGAAAGACGAGGGGACGCAGCGGAAGGCGCTGATCAGGGGTCTCCCGAAGATTGCGCTGTAGCTGCTGGGGGCGTCCACAATGACGAACTTGCAGTTTCGGGACTGCCCCCCCAGGGTGACATGGAGGCCGACTCCTCCCTCCACCTCCTTCCTTTCTCCCGAGAACCCGAACAAGGGCCCGTCCGAGGCCAGCACCCTTTAGCTTCCACCTGCATCGCGTCAAACGCCTTTTTGAAGACGACGTTCACGGAGCTCCCATTGTCCACGAGGATCCGAGAGACAGTGAAGTTCTCGATGGCGGCCTTGATGACCAGCGCATCACAGAACGGATCCTCGTGGTCCGGCATATCACTTCTGGAGAAGGTGATCCTCTCCTCTGGCGGCGGGGTTTGGGACGTAGAGGCGACGCTCCGCCGATACATGGTGTGGAGACTTGCCTTGCGGGAAGCCTCGACTCCCACTCCCCCGTGGATCACTCTGATCCCTCCTCGGGTCCCCACATCCACCCGGTCTTCACAGCGATCCTCCTCCGCCCGAGGCAGGACCTCCTCAATCCTCACTTCCTGCCGCACCTCCTCCTGCTGCTGCTGCCGACCCCTGTTCCCTCTCATCTCCAAGAACTCCGGGCATGTGGCTGTTGCGTGCCCCTCTTCCTGATGGAAGTCGCAGTAGGGCAGCTCCACCCTGAACTCTCTTCTCCTCCTTCTCATGACCCCTCTCCTTGCTCCCAGAGCTATGGCCATGGCCTCCTCCTGATCGGGGAGCCGCGGCCTCTGACCCTGCCTCCAGCCTGGTGGGTGGAACTGGTCCTGCCTCCCCTGATAGTGACCTCTCCCGTAGTATCCCCTCTGTGGCCCCTGCCCCTGCCACTCTGGTCTCCAGCCCAGCCTACGGTCGGGCTCCTGACGCCCCCACCCCGGCTGCTGTCCTTGGAGCTGCCTCTGCTCCCTCTGCTCCCTCTGCCTGGGCTCCCCCCTCCTCTCTTCCTGTCCTCTTCCTCCCTTCGACTCCTTTTCCTCCTCAGTCGCCCACCTGGCCAACTTCCTTGCAAATTCTGGGTTCGACGCCTCCCCGTCGACCTCTCTCGCCGCCCTCTCCATCAGCTCCTCGTAGGAGAGGGGGGGAATTCTCTTCAGCTCCATGCGGAAGAAACCCTGCTGCAGGCCCAGTGTGAAGGCCATCATCAGACTGTGGCCCGGCATCTCCTGGACTTGGGTGACCTCCTCCTGGAACCGATCGACGTAGCTCCCCAACGTCTCGTTCACCCCCTGCTTTATGTGGAACAGGACTCAGACTCCTTCTTCCTCTTCTTTGAGGTAGTGAACCTCAACATGAACCCTCGGCGCAGGTCCTCGAAGCAATAGATGGAACTGGCCGGCAGCTGGTGGAACCACTCCCTTGCCTTCTCTCGGAGGGTGATGGCGAAGAGACGGCACTTGAATCCGTCCGACATCTGACGGATGGAGACTACGTCCTCGAACCACTGGACGTGCTGAACCGGGTCTCCCTTCCCGGTGTAGTAGGTCATCTCGGGCTCCCTGAATCCGTCGGGTACTGGAGCTGAGGAGACAAGCTCGCTGAAGGGGCTGCCTCCCCCCACCTGGCGGGCCGGCGAGTCTCGCGGGCCCAACTCGCCGAACCGGCCTCGGCCTGCCGAGCCGGGGAAGAGCTCGCGCCCCGGGAGCTCGCTTCCTCGGCCTTCTTCTGCCACCTCCTTCCCGGCTCGCCTGCCGGGGGCGTCCTCGCCCAAAGAGGGGGCGGCCGCGATCGGGATCGCCGGAGTCGAGCACTCGGCCCGCGCGCCGAGTGCGAACCTGACGAGGCTCAGCACTCGTTCCAGTCCTCCCTCCCCACGTTCGGGGGGGGGGGGGGTGGCGAGTCCTGTCTGTCCGATCCCTGACCTCCCGTCATTGTGCTCGCCGAAGCTTTTCTACACTGACCACTGTCCACGCTCACCGCACCAAAATGTTGAAACCGGAATCCGGCCTCTAGTGGAGTTCTACCCTTGGGGAAGGGGTGGTCTCGCGCCTACTTCGCTCCTGCAAGAAAAACAACGGAAGAGACAAGAAAGAACAGACCCAAGGGCTCGGCAGGGAGGTCCCACCACAAACCCGGAAGATCTCTGAGCGCTTCCCCTCCTTAGCCAAGAGCCGAGCTAAGGTACCCTCAGAGAACACTTGAAGATGAGAGTCAGGAAACACTCCAAAGCGTGCCCTCTGTGGTACCCCTTGGGTCTTATTTATAGATTTTCAGAATCTGAACTGCCAATAACCAAAAGGACTGACCTGGAAATACCAAAAGGCCCCTGGTTGGGTCTGCCGACAGCCAAACTCCGCTGTTCTGGACAGCTATGCGCAGTCCAGCCTGGTCTGCCAACAGCGAGGCTCCGCTGTTCTGAGTAGCTATTCGCACCCCTGGGGGGTCAGCTCGCCTTCAGTTCCCCCGCAGGAGGCGGGCGCGGCCTGGCCTCGTGGCTCGCCTATCCTCCCTGGGCGAGCGCGAGCCGATATGGGCGAGCTGCCTGTCTTCTGCCGGGCGGATCGGCAGCCAGGTCGCGTGTGGGGGGTTGGCCGGCGGGTCGCCAATCGCGGGTCCGGCTCGCTTGCTGCGGGTCGCCAGCTCGCTCGCCTGAGATGGGCGGGAGCGAGCCGGCCCTTCAGTCGTACAGCCCGTTCTGCCGCTCAGGTGCGGGTCGCGGGGCCAGGCCTGCTCGACCTCCTGGCGGGACCCGCTCGCCGGACACAGGGTTGTACAAATAGATTCATAATACTGAGATACGCTCAATGTCCCAACTCTTGAAGGCAAGATCCCTCTAAGAGCTTCTCTCTACAAAGAGAACTAAACACACTAACATATAAGATAATCCCAAGACACTCTCTCACTCCCTTAAATAGGTGAGACTGGGCGTACATTCAACATTACCAAATGTCATAATGACTACATTGTAAATAGATATTTGCGATGCTAAGGTGACGACACTCGGCAAGGAGGTTGTGGGCCTAGGGAGTTGTATTTGTATTAATACTTCCCTCTTCAAACTGATATTGCCCTCAAGGTTGAGGTCTGAAGGGGTCGTCAGCATGCGTTAGTGAATCGAAGTCCAGGAAGTTGGGATCGTCAGCAAGTGTAAGTGAATCCAAGTCCGCGAAGTTCGGTCGTCACCTTCAACACCGATCAACAAGCGCAGTTTCTTAAGAGCATATTTGTGTGTTGGCGGATACAAATTCTTGCAGCAAAAGTCGAGGCCATTCCAACGATGTTCTAGGTACTCCTGGCAGGACAAGTGTTGGGGGTGATGGAGGTATCATTGTTGGTGGAATGAGCTGAGGTGATGGAACAATGATCAACGGAGGTCCAGCTAGAGGTGTGGGATCCAGTGGATAGAGTAGTGACAGAGGTTTCAGAGGTGGCGACAACTGGTGGGGTAGCCAGGTAGAGGAGCACAATTGGGAAACGAAGAGTTCCTCGTGGAGGCAACGAGCTTTCTCCATAGCGCATGAGAGAGTGGATGGGTTGTGGACAAGAAACATAGCGCAGATGTGGAGCTGCAGACCAGCAAGGACCCTAGGTAATGATCTGTGTCGAGGCCCGTCGCTTGTATGGAGACCTTGATGAACTCCTTACTATAGGCTGTAGTGATGTTGATTGACGAATGGATTTGATGTCCTCGTGTGCATGGCTCGCTTTACCCTTGTTGTAGTGACGTTTTTCTTAAGTGTGGCCAGAAGAAATTGGAAACATTTTAGCTCGTGCAACCTACACAAGGGAGTACAAGGCCTTTCATGCAGATTTTCTTCATGAGTATCTTTTGGTTGGCATGGGTGGACTGGAGTTCAAAGAACCGTTCGGCGTGAACAATCCAACCGACATGGTTAGTGTCATCGAACTCTTGGATATCAATACAACGGAGGTGGGCTGGATGAATGTCCTTGGCGGGGTTGTAGGAACCTCATGTGATTAGGGGGAAGTGCTGGAGGAGGGAGTTGGTGAACTAGATGTCAGTGGGCGGTGGCGGTCACGAGCTCATGGATGAGTAGCATGTGGTCTTCCAATTGAGCGCCCGATCGATCCAAGAGGGAAACTTCAGTAAACTCCAAAACAGATATGCCCTCATCGACACTGATAGCTATTGAACGAGTCGTGTGTATGCATCGGAGGAGCCAGAGAAACTAAAAGATGAGGGCACGACGGCCACCAAAAGAAGAAAATAGTCGTGTGGGGACGACGTCGAGTAGAGGAAGCTGCAAGAAGTTGGAAATGAGTAGTCGTTGGTCGGAGAAGTGTGCAGAATCGGTTTGACAATGTGCACAACGGGGAGTTGACGACAAGGCGCACCAGACGTGGTTAGAAGCCACGACACGACACACGATTTGCGCTAAAAGGGCAAGGGAGGATGTGCGTGCTAGAGTTATAGGCAGGAATCATGTGTCGTCGTTGATCTAAGCAGGGCTTCAATCTAACTCGCAATTCGTAACAAGTGGGCTTAACTAAAAAACTTTAGGTATTACTTAGCTATTTTGGCTGAAGAGCTTCAATCATGACTTGGTAATTACTTTTTATTTGAAAGTCCTTAAACAAATGAAAGTAGGTTGATTTTTAGTACTAATAAAAGTACAGTAAATGGTATTACTTAGCTATTTTGGCTTAAATAAAAAATAAGGGTTATTTATCGGGATCTCCCCTTGAAGTTTACATAATTACATCTTGCACCCCTGTAACTTTTGAAATTATGAAAACCTCCCCTCAATGTTTACATTTCATAACATTCATGCACAAAAGTACCCCATTGGAGTAAATCATCAGGGGAGGTCTTTTTGTGCATGGATGTTATGAAATGAATGTAATTTTGAAAGTTAGAGAGGTGCAAGCTGTAATTATACAAACTTCGAGGGGAGGTTCCGGTAAATAACTCTACAAAATAGTCATTACCTTAAACTAGGGATGCACAAAAAACCCGAGCCTAAAATCCCGATCTGGGTCTGCCCGGTTAAAATCCTGTTAGTTTTGTGTCTTGTTAGTTCTGCTCTTGGGCCCAGGGGCCCATCCTTCCCCCATATTTAAGTTGTGGCCCGCTTGGTGTCCGGCCCAGTCCAGACCGAGCCCAGGCTAGGCCGGGGCACCAGGCCTAGTCCGGTGCCTGGACGGCCTTTATAGGCCTGATAGCATGGCGCTACCCTACTATAGTAGCGCCATGCGCAACTGTAAAGCTAGGCTGCCCTCCTAGCAATAAGTGATGGGAAAGGCGAAACAACTGTTGTTGGGCCACGCCCAGCGGCCTGACTGGTTGAACCTAGGCGCAGGCCTGGTCACAATAAAGCCTAGGCCTGGCAGGCCCAGGCAAGCGGGTCCTTTTGTGCACGACTACCTTAAATTGATATTGTATCATAAAATCTACTGCATCTAGTTTCATCATTTTGTCCATGATTCTTTATTGAAATTGAGTAGGTGATTGAATGCAGAGTTTGTGTTTTAAGGTTCTCCTCTGTCATTTTAACTATCAATTTACACTTGGTAGATAATTTCACACTCACACTTTTTATCTTTTGACTTCAGTCTTGCACATAATCATTTTATTGACTCTCAAAATATTAACCATTGATTTTCTTGTTCTATTTTGCTTTAATTGTTTGATTCTATTGCAAAATGCAGGTGCCATTGAATTCTTTAGAAGGATGGAAATAAGCCTAGACGTTGGAGATTATTTGGGTGAATTCTAGTTTTATATTTTCATTTGATGCAGATACTTCATCTGTTAATACACCCACCATCTGCTAATTATTCGTTGCACATATACTTGCAGCTATTGGGGCTATTTTCTCGGCAACAGATTCTGTTTGCACCTTGCAGGTTTTTGAAATTTATAGAGCTATATTTATTGCTCATCCTTCTGAAAAAAACATTGTAGAGTATTTATTAATGGGTTTTTTTTCCTGCAGATTCTTAATCAAGATGAGACGCCTCTTCTTTATAGTTTGGTTTTTGGAGAAGGTGTTGTAAATGATGCCACATCAGTAGTGCTCTTCAATGCACTCCAAAATTTTGATCTAGTGCACATTGATGCCGTAATCATATTGAGGTTCATTGGCAACTTCTTCTATTTATTCTTGAGTAGCACTTTTCTTGGTGCATTTGTAAGTACTTTTATCCCGTGTTTTTGTTTTTCTTCAAGTCAAATTCATCTTCTTTCTCATTTCCTTTTCTCTAATCCTAGTTATATCATCTCCTCTGTAGACTGGATTGCTAAGTGCTTATGTCATCAAGAAGTTATATTTTGGCAGGTTTGTTATAGCTAGAACTACACCTTCCCTACTAGTTCTTGTTAGAATCTAAGCATCCAACCTAAAATCAATTGTTTGGAGGTAGAGAGGTTTGAGATATATAATAAGTGCACAAGACCGTGTTAGTTTTTGGATGTAGGACTATTCTCAGCACACTAACTCAATTATATAGTTTTTTAGCCTCTTAACATGCTGATTACTTTTTTTAATTGCGT
This sequence comes from Platanthera guangdongensis, assembly GCA_039583875.1. Lineage (NCBI taxonomy): Eukaryota > Viridiplantae > Streptophyta > Magnoliopsida > Asparagales > Orchidaceae > Platanthera > Platanthera guangdongensis. Next base: position 23,398,234 of record CM077157.1, read on the forward strand.
GACATAGAATGGGCCTTTAGGCCTAGCTAGCTCTGATACCATTTTAGATTCCAAGCATCCAAGTTAAAATCATACCATGTTAGAATTCAAACATCTAATCTAAAATCAATTTGTTGGAGGTAGAAGTAGATAGACCTGATATTTATATTAAGCTCACAAGGCTGTTAGTTTTCCAATGTGGGGCTATTCTTAACATACCCTCACATGTAGGGTCTTTGGCTCTAACATGTGGATGCTCATTTTTAATTGGGTGATGTGGAATGGGTCTTTAGACCAACTTGCTTTTATACTATATATATATATATATATATAGTATATATTATGTGTGTGTGTGAATTCAAGCATCCAACCTAATTAGTTGTACATGGAAAGGCCTGAAATCTATATTAAGAGCACAAGTCTATGTTAAATTTTCAATGTCGGACTATTACAAACAGTTCTTCTATAGTCTGTGGATACTGTTAGAGTTATTATTATGCAATAGTTTAATATTGTTGAGTTTTGTCCCACACCGACTATCGGTGTTGGGTGGTTCTTGATGTAAGTCATATATATTGCCCCTATGTGGATGAATAAAATCACATCTTCTATTCCTTTCTACATGGTATCAGAGCAGGTTCTGAAACCTAATTAAATTTTTTTCGGCTTCCCCCCTCCCGTCTCGACCTAATTTTTTTTCCCGATCTGCTTCTCGGTTCGACTCCGCCGCAAGCTGCTGGCCGTGCTTCCGCTCCCGCTCTCGTCGACGGGATCGACCGGTGACTCCATCGACGGGAGCGGTCCTTCCCCCCTCCTGCTCCGACGATCTCATCGTCTGCTTCTCCTGACGTCTTCATCGCCTCTGCTTCCTGTGCGTCATCGACGGCTCTGCTTCTCCAGCCGACGATCCCGTCGGCTCCCCTCTGCTTCTGCCTACGTCATCGACCCTACGTGCGGCTTCGTCGTCTTCTCCCGATAGCTTTTCTTCCGTCGTGGTTCTCTCCCGACAGCTTTGCCCCTCTGCGCTCCGACACCGACGCCTGCTTCTATGCGCCGTCGTGCTGCTTCTCCGCGCTGCTCCTCTGCGCCACTCTTCTGTTGTTGTCGCGCCACTCAGCTCTCTATGTCGTGCTGCTGCTTCTTCTTCCTCAGCGCTGGCAGGCCTATGCCGTTGTTGCTCTGCGTGCGTTGCTTCCTCTCTGGCCCGGTTTAAGTTTTAATGTTACTTTTTTTAAGTTGTTATTGTTGTAGTGTATTGTGTTAGTTTGTTTCGCGTGCCATTTCGTCTCCTTCTCCACGTGATCTGGATTCATGTGCCCGACGAGGGTCTCACACGTGCACGTGGTCTACGTGAGGGGGAGTGTACGTCACGGCCTCCGGGCATAGTCTATGCCTTCTTTCACGTATTCCACGTGAGGGGGAGTGTTTGTGATAACGGCGACTCAGATGTCTCTTTCCTGACTTCTGTCTTAGTCACACATGGCCCCCAGGTCGATTTCGTATGTTGTTTGTGTCTACTCGTCGTTTTCTCTGGGTTTGTTAGGGTTGGTTTGGTCTTTCATGGTTGACCTAGTTTCCGCTCCGAGTGTATCCAGCGTGGTCATGGTCGGTTTTATGGACTAACGTCGTGTGGTTCTTGTCCGGTTGAAGTATCCCCGGTGACACGCAGTTGAGCCTCAGTGGCTGTTGTTTTGTCCCACGTTGCCAACCTTCTTTTGCCTTCTGTTTTATGTTGTATTCAAGCTGTAGGGTCCCCCTTCAGCTTGAGGGGAAGGGTTAGAGTTATTATTATGCAATAGTTTAATATTGTTGAGTTTAGTCCTACACCGCCTATCGGTGTTGGGTGTCTTGATGTAAGTCCTATGTATTGCCCCTATGTGGATGAATAAAATGACACTTCTATTCCTTTCTGCAGATACTATTGTAAGTGTTATAAGAACTTGTATGAATATTTTCAGTCTTTTATGGTCCAATTTTTCTTGTTATGTAATGTTGAGCCACAGTTATTAACATCCTTGTAAAAAAATGGATTGTAATTCTGCATGTTTGTTTCCCATGGTCACGAATTTATAATTTGAATTTATGTATAATATAGAACTATCATCCTATTGTTTTCTCCACAAACCAAAATTGCAGTCCCGCATTTTGAAAACAAAAGCAGCTGAAAATCAACTTCTTTGCTTCACCGAAGTCCGACTTATGACAATTTGATTTGTTGTGAACAGTCCCACATTGGGAAAGTAATATGACATTGTGCACTTAGCGTATCTCCTGGTCTCTCCACCTCCGGTCAATTGGTTTTATGTTGGATGCTTAAATTCTAGCATGGTATCAGATCCAAGTTAGACCTAACAACCAATCCATGTCACCCAATTAAAAATAATAATTCACGTGTTAGAGGCCCTAAAACCCTACATGGGAGGGGGCATGATGTAGGGTAGGTTGTGTAGTGAGCTCCTAAGATGCCCGCTAGTGACGTGAGGGGGTGGACTCACCCTAACCAATGACTATATGGCGGACAATGTTAATCAGGCGATAAATCAGAGTAAGCAACAAACATCACATTCATTCATATCAAGGAAAAACAATTCCCATTAAGCGAATTAGGCAATAGCGTTCCTCCGCACGGAGGCCTAAAATTAGCGCGCGGCGAATTAAGCGACCTGCAAGGTTAGAGATCTTCACAGGCAAATGATAACGGGCTGTAATTCCAATACGGCACAAACACCACAGAGCATACAATATTCCAAAACCAAATAACACGTACAACACCCAAAGGAAATAAACAAAATTCTGAATTAAAAGTTAGGGCTGCAGGAAATCAGTGTAGATCTGAAATTTCGGAGGCTAGGAGGGGCTTCCGGGTGGTGGCGAGACTAGATCGGGCAAGGGGAAGGTGGATCCACGTGGGGAGATGATGGGGCTGCTGTTTGAAGGGAGGAGGGGGCTGTTTTGGGTTGCCGGACTGGTTCCGACAGGATCAGCCCAGATCGGGCAGAATAGGTGCAGGAAGGGGGGCTGGAGGGGGTTTGCGGCAGGCCTGATGGGGTAGGTTGGCGGTGGCTGATGGTGGGGAGGTAGGGGCGGCGGAAGGGGCTATAGGGAGGAGAGGGGGGCCGGCGGCGTGGGTTTGCAAGGGGGAAAAAGGGGCGGCGGGTGGCTGTGTGGAAGGGGGAGGCAGTTGGGCGGCCGGCGGCTAAGAGCTTTAGGGGCAGCGGCGAGATCTGAGAAGGGGTGAGGCGTGGGCTGCTAGGTAGGGGAAAAGAACAAGGGAAGGAATAGGAATCTTACCCAAGGAGTCGGCACCAAGGGGCTCCCCGGCGTCGGCACCGCAGAATGATCACCAGAAGCGAGGAAGATGACCTTCTCCAAACTTCAGCAATGGGGATTTCAGCAGCCCTAATGTTTTATTTATAAGAAAGCAATGATAGGGCAACCGAAATCGACGGCTATGATTGGCTGGCGGTTTCGTCCCATAACTATATAAAATAATATCCGAAATACAAAGTGCTATATATGAAAATGAATCTAAACGACGAGCCGGACGCATCCACGGTAACGGATCGCCGGTTCGATCAAGTTCGTCGGCACGAATATACGAAGGTGGGGTCCGCCTTGCGCCGAGTTGCGCCAGATGGTCCCCCATAAACTCCCCCCGACTGAAAAGCCTTCATCTCCGATGAATGGAGATGGTCGTACTGTAGTCGAAGCCCGGGGGCAAGTTGATCAAGCTCAGCAGCAACAACCCAAGTGTCGTCGGAGGAAGAATGCCCAAGCCAGCGAACTAAGTAGCGGCACACGGGTCCATCCGTGGAGGGGACGAACTCATGTGCAATGATCTCTGTAATCTGCTCGACCCTCTGCTCTCGGAAGAAGTGGTCCGGCGATGGTGGTGGTGCAACAGGTGAAGCCACTGGTGGTGAACTCCTGGGGAAGTGGGAATCAAGTGGAGCTGGGTGGTGGGAGAACGGGGTGGTGGTAGAGGCTCGGGAGGGCCGCCAAGGTAGGGATCGGGTACTCGTGGGGTGGAAAGTAGGGTGTCAGGTCCTCAATATTGAACACAGGGTGGATACCCATGCTCGCAGGAATGTCCAGCTCGTAAGCATTCAACCCGATCCGCCTCAAAACAGTGTAGGGCCCAATTCGCCTGGCGCTCAGTTTCTTAGCAGGCCCCTGAGGGAGCCGCTCCGCACGGACTCGCACCATCACCTGTTCGCCAACCAGAAAATGTTTCTCCCGCCTATGTCTGTCTGCCAGTTCTTTATAATGCTCGTTGCTTAAATTAATTTTACGCCTGATAGACTCATGCAACTCATGCAAATGACGTGTGAAGGACTCAGCAGACTCACTAGGACGTGACTCAGTCGGGAATGGTATAAGATCAATAGGCTTCCTAGGGTCATAAAACTGACACTACCTGAAACGGACTCAGACCGGTCGACCTATTGACGGAACTATTGTATGCAAACTCAGCTATAGGGAGCACTGAGTCCAGCTAGACGTATGCTCACCAACTAGACACCTCAACAGGTTACCCAAGCTTCTATTTACCACCTCAGTCTGACCGTCCGTCTGAGGGTGGTATGCAGAAGAGAACTTAAGTGTGGTCCCCGTCTTCCGCCATAACGTCTTCTAAAAGTAGCTAACGAACCGCACATCCCGATCGGACACAATGGACTTTGGGAGACCGTGTAATCTAAAGACCTCGCTCATAAATAAGGCCGCGACGCGGGGGCATCGGCGGTCTTACTACATGCAATAAAGTGCGCCAGCTTAGAGAACTGGTCGACCACAACAAAAATAGAATCATGCTTCCACAGGGTGCGCGGAAGTCCCAACACGAAGTCCATACTAATGTCCTCCCAAGGACGATGGGGAACGGGTAAAGGAGTGTATAGACCCGTGTTCTGCTTTGTTCCCTTGGCCGTTTGGCACACACGACAGTGTCGAACGATACGAGCCACATCTCTCTTCAAACTCGGCCAATAGAAACGATCTTCTACTATAGCAATCGACTTATCTCGCCCAAAATGGCCGGCGGCACCCCCGGCGTGTAGTTCCCCAAACTAAATAATCACGATACGAGGTATTGGGCTCTGATACCAACTGATGTAGGGTAGGCTGTGTAGTGAGCTCCTAAGACGCCCGCTAGTGACGTGAGGGGGTGGACTCACCCTAACCAATGACTATATGGCGGACAATGTTAATCAGGCGATAAATCAGAGTAAGCAACAAACATCACATTCATTCATATCAAGGAGAAACAATTCCCATTAAGCAATTAGGCAATAGCGTTCCTCCGCACGGAGGCCTAAAATTAGCGCGCGGCGAATTAAGCGACCTGCAAGGTTAGAGATCTTCACAGGCAAATGATAACAGACTGTAATTCCAATACGGCACAAACACCACAGAGCATACAATATTCCAAAACCAAATAACACGTACAACACCCAAAGGAAATAAACAAAATTCTGAATTAAAAGTTAGGGCTGCAGGAAATCAGTGTAGATCTGAAATTTCGGAGGCTAGGAGGGGCTTCCGGGTGGTGGCGAGACTAGATCGGGCAAGGGGGAAGGTGGATCCCCGTGGGGAGATGATGGGGCTGCTGTTTGAAGGGAGGAGGGGGCTGTTTGGGGTTGCCGGACTGGTTCCGACAGGATCACCCCAGATCGGGCAGAATAGGTGCAGGAAGGGGGGCTGGGAGGGGGTTTGCGGCAGGCCTGATGGGGTAGGTTGGCGGTGGCTGATGGTGGGGAGGTAGGGGCGGCGGCGGAAGGGGCTATAGGGAGGAGAGGGTGGCCGACGGCGTGGGGTTCGCAAGGGGGAAAAAGGGGGCGGCGGGTGTGCTGTGTGGAAGGGGGAGGCAGTTGGGCGGCCGGCGGCTGGGAGCTTTAGGGGCAGCGGCGAGATCTGAGAAGGGGGTGAGGCGTGGGCTGCTAGGTAGGGGAAAAGAACGAGGGAAGGAAGAGGAATCTTACCCAAGGAGTCGGCACCAAGGGGCTCCACGGCGTCGGCACCGCGGAATGATCACCGAAGCGAGGAAGATGACCTTCTCCAAACTTTTCAGCAGCCCTAATGTTCTATTTATAAGAAAGCAATGATAGGGCAACCGGAATCGACGGCTATGATTGGCCGGCGGTTCCGTCCCCATAACTATATAAAATAATATCCGAAATACAAAGTGCTATATATGAAAATGAATCTAAACGACGAGCCGGACGCATCCACGGTAACGGATCGCCGGTTCGATCAAGTCCGTCGGCGCGAATATACGAAGGTGGGGTCCGCCTTGCGCCGTGTTGCGCCAGATGGTCCCCCATCAGGGCGTACTGACAATAGTTTCACATTGGGAAATTAATATGGTTTTGTGCATTTTATATAGATCACATGCCTCAACCTCCAACCAATTGATTTTAGGCTGGATGTTTGAATTCTAACATGATTTGTGTGGGAATGTGAAGACTAGGAGTTTGTTCTGGAGTATTTATTTGTTCTTTTTGTAGAAATTTTTGTTTCACGTATCTATGCCAAAATATATTTAAGTTGATTATCACTTATTATCCTTTAATGGCAGACATTCTACTGATCGTGAAGTTGCAATTATGATGCTCATGGCGTATCTTTCATACATGCTAGCTGAAGTAAGATTCGAAACTTATTGCAAAGACCTATATACTGTTTCTAATGTTTGATCGTTAATGAGCATGTTCTGGCAGGAAAGTTCTTAAATTTAAGCCGCAATTATTGTCTTAACCCATAAAATCTAAATCATTTTTTCCTGTTGCAGTTATTAAATCTTAGCGGCATTCTAACAGTATTCTTCTGTGGAATAGTGATGTCACATTATACTTGGCACAATGTGACTGAGAGTTCCAGAATAACTACCAAGTAAGTTGAATTTCAGAACTTTACACTTTTAAACTAGAATCAAAATTTATGATCTTAGAGATTTGGTCATATAAACTGTGTCCTGGTTATTTATGTCAGGCATGCTTTTGCAACATTGTCATTTATTGCGGAGACTTTTCTCTTCCTATATGTTGGCATGGATGCGCTAGACATTGAGAAGTGGAAATTTGTCAGTTCCAGGTAAGTTTTCATTTTTGTTTTGCATAAGTCTACTAAATTTTGATGACATATTACTATTCTTGATAATTTTGTAGATGTTAACAAATGAATTAGAATTTTAATGTATTTTCCTTATTACGTGGTTCTTATAATTAGTCAATGTTCAAAATAGTGTCTGAATTGTGTCAAATTTGACGGATTACTGAAAAATGTCCTGCCATAGTCATTGAACAATCATTTTTCGTGTATTTGTGAACTAGGCAAAAGATATATCATTATAGGAGACAATTTGCCATTGAACCACATACCCTTACTTGAATTATGTAAGCCTTGGACTAGGGCCCTCTGTATCTGAAGAAACTTATCCAAACTTGAGCATTTTGCTGTGCAAGTGTGCAGATGCCAGTGTGTAAGTGTGCAGATGCCAGTCACTAGGCTGATGAGAAAGCTTGAAATCAAATAGAAGCATCAAAACATTTAAATAACTATGTTTTTTTGTCAAATTGGTATAATTTCTTACAGGGGATTACATATTTTGTTAGGCTTGTTGCCAAGTTAGCATGGAATGCAGAACAGTATATATAATGTATGCTGTTACTATTTAGTTGTAGCCTTCAGTCAATCTAAAGACTGCTTTGAAGGATATCCAAAATATTTCCCTTGCAGTATTTATAGCTAACATTTTTGCTCCATACATGGTGTTTTCTCTAAAACTCCATATTTGATATTTCGTTAAAAGGAGGCCTCATATTATTGTGTTATCATAGTTTCTTATGTTACTTCGAAGGTTTATACACTTGGATCTTAAACCGTCAAATATGACAATGCACATGACATGCTATTTAGCCTTAATATGCTCTTCCAATAAATCTAGTTGTCAAGCAATAATTAAATAGGGACGGATGGAGAGTCTAAAAATGTTGTGTACCCTGCAGAAGAGGGTATCACTCGCACGAACGAGAAAAGGAGAGGAGGGTGGGGTGGGGTGTGTTGGGTTCAAGGGAAGTTCAACCTAGGGCTCAAATTGCATTCATTTGGGTAAGATAATAACACATACATGAGACCCGTATATATAGGTCACACTCACAAATGAATGTCCGACATAACACATAATTAGCAATGTGATTGTTACGGGATTCCCCATAGCTTCAGTGTGTCTTTGGAGGAGTGTCTGGAGGAGGGATGACGATGGTGAAGGATATAATGGAGTCGACACTGCGGCTACCTAGACGGTGTGTTCTCAGAAAAAGAAAGAGAGAGAGAGCTACAACAATCTCATTAAGGGGCAAGGAAATAGAATTAAATTTTGTCATATCATTCCACTAGCCCAAGGGGCCTTTAAATAAGAGATACAAGGGGAATATATACTACTTCTGAAGGTTTATAAATTCACGACACGACATAAATATAATGACACGGCATAATGACTGGTCATGATGCCATAACATCTCTCCCGCTGTGCAAAACTAGTTTGACCTCAAGCTTAAGGGAGATTGATGACATACCAATATTCACCTGATGCCACGTACATCTAAAAGTCATTTGCACTCGGTTCGCAAGTATACTACTCATCGTAGTTATATCATAACCCTTATGGCATAACCGAGTGATATCAAGCATGTGGACTCATCGCAATTATATCATAACCCTTGTGCGTGTCAAGCTGTCAGCCAGACATTTTTGCACGAGACAGTCGCCAAATCTGTTGGGTTTTGGGTGCCCTCAAATCTGCGCTTGGACGCTCGAATTCGAGGCTCCTAGAGACTCAGTGACTGTTGTGTGTATAGCCAAATTGTGTCCCGACTGTGAAGATGGTGACCTGCCATCTCAGGGGGTATCGTGACGTCAACCAGAAGAATCCAAAACTATTCCTGATATCTATCAATCGACCCTGTCTAACGTAATGTCTTGAGGGACCCAAGGGGGTTGTTGTGAATCAATGGGCCAAAGTGAAGGTTGCAAGCCGCTTAAGTCGCGTCAAATCATTCTAGGATTGTTGGCCTTCAAACGGTGAACCATAACTGATTGACATCAAGGTGGTAGGAGGCTAGGTGATATAGACCAGATTACTCGAGACAACTTTAAATAAATAAATTTGAAATTTTTCTTTTAAAAAGTTTTGCGTTAGCATGAATTTCTCGAGCAAACGGAGAGTGACAATCGATCTTAGCTTCACAAATGTGCTTATGAGCTAGTAATCGAGCATATACAACAATTATAAAATAACTTTCCATAAGTACGCGGCAAGGATGAAGAAGGGCGTTTAAAATCAACGACAAAGGATTCTATGTTAATTTAAAGGCAAGCTTGCTCTGATCTTTAAACCTATTAAAATATAACATGAAATTAGATTAACAGTAAATGGAGGAGATGGAGGTCACCCTCGGCACGTGAGGCAGCAGGCACGGGTTCCACTTGTAGAGGGGAAGAGGAGGATTGGAAGATGACTGTTTGTCAGAGCTCGGAGGTTGACGAGGAGGCTGACGGCAGTGGAGGTGGCACTGGCAGCGAACGGGGGAGAAGCCACCCTGGACGCCGGATGGGAGTGCTGAAGTCGACGACGCCTTGGTCGGAGTGATCAATGACAATAAACAGAGGCGGTTGGGGAAGAACGATCACAGACACTGGAGATTTTTGGGCACCGGGAGGAGGTTTTCGAAGTCGGCGGTGCCCGATAACATGAGCACGCCGGCGGTAGTCAACGGAGCAGGGGGTGGCAGTGGCCTGGAAGAAGTGGAACCGATGGAAGCCCAGGCTATGTCGGGAGGGAGACGTAATTGGACTGGGAGGACAAGTACGGACTGGACTTTTGGAAAATAGAAAATAAAATCCTTTGTACCCAAAATTTGTCCAAGCTGTCGTATGGGGAAGGGGAGGTCCTCTTTTAACGAGTAGGAAACATTAAAAGGAAAGAAATCCTTTAATTGATTATTAAAGAGGTTACATGATATTTAATCAAAATGACAGCATCATTTCAGGAAATGAATAAAGAAGGGAATATGTGGCTTCCAAACTATTTTTCATTACATTAATTCTCAATTAGAATTTAATTTTAATTTCAATGTTGGCTACAATAATAAGATGCTTAATTTTGATAAATCATTTTAGAGAGCTTGCCTTAATTACTATTACCTAATTTGACGGATCTTTTTATTTAGGGTCTTATTGGACGATCACCTCAATAAGCCATACAATGAGTGCGAAGCAAAATGCATATGCGCTAAAACATGTGCTACAAAATACTAAAAAAAATGCATTGAATAAAATGAGATACGAGTGTGACTCAGGTTGCATCAGTTCTTCGGGGTTGAAAGAACTCGACCCGGCCAGACTGTGATGTGACCTGTTACTAGAATATCCAATCGTCGAACTGGAACTGCTCCGCTCCTGCCATGTTGTGGATGGTAGGGTAGTGAGGCAACGGAGGACCCATCGATGCAACTCATGATCTGTAGGCAAACTCCATTTTCTGACAAATGCAGGAAACCAATCTCCTTCGAAAAAATATAAGTCACGATGATAAATCAACAATAGGGTTATAATTTTTTGAAGATGCTCGCAACTGTTAGGCATAATTTTATGGATATTATTTAAATGATCAGTAAATATCAAAGCATAAAAAAGAAGGGTATTGTACAAGCCCGTATTCGCGGAGTGGGGTCCCCAGGAGGGCGTAAGACTTGCTACACATTTTAAAGCTTTTAGGGGCTTTTTGCTCTCTTGGAGTCAAATTGATGGTTGATCTGCATAATATACTAGTAGGGGGAAGAAAATTTTGCCTAGCTTATTAGGTTTGGTGTAATCTTCAGAGGGCGAGTGCGGCGGGAGGCCGACACTTGCCCCAGCCCTATCCTAGGGGGCGGGTGCGGCGGGAGGCCGACACTCGCCCCGGCCCCATTTCAGGGGGCAGGTGCGGTGGGAGGCCGACACCCGGCTGGAGTACTCGCCGACTGGAGTACTCGCCGGCTGGAGTACTCGCCCGGCTGGAGTACTCGCCCGTCTGGAGTACTCGCTCGGCTGGAGTACTCGCACGGCTGGAGTACTCGCCCGGCTGGAGTACTCGCCCGGCTGGAGTTCTCGCCCGGCTGGAGTACTCGCCCGGCTCGGAGTACTCGCCCGACTGGAGTACTCGCCCGGCTGGAGTACTCGCCCGGCTGGAGTACTCACCCGGCTGGAGTACTCGCCCGACTGGGTTACTCGCACGACTTGAGGGTCTCGCCCGCTTGAGGGTCTGCTATTTTAACCCTAGTGGGCTGTTAATAGCTGTTCAGAACAGCGGAGTTTGGCTGTTGGCAGAGCAGCCCCAGGATATTTCAGTAATTTCAGAGCAGCGGGATTGCACTGTTGGCAAGCCATCCCCAAAAATCTATAAATAGACCCTTGAGGTGCCTTGGAGAGGCATCAGTTTTTCACCAATCTTCATCTTCTTCCTTCATCCTCAAGGCACCTAGCTCAGCATTGGCTAGGGAGGGTGAGATGTCAAGGTCTTCCGGGTGTGAGGTGGGACCTCCACGCTAGAGCCAAGGGTCATTTCCCAAATTCAGGTCTCTCACCAATGGACGACTTGGGGAGAAGTAGGTGTGAGCTGCACCCTAGGTCCGAACTCTTGGGTGAAACCAAATATCGGTTCCAACATTTTGGTGCTGTGAGCGTGGACCCGTGGCTCATACAGAAGTTCCTGAGCTGGTTCCATGGCAGGAGATCATGGAGGTGGTGTGATCCCAACGAGCTCCCCAACCCAGTATCCTTTGTAGGGAGGGAAGAGTTCATGACATCCATCCAAGCATCATGGAGATGCTGCAAAGTATTGCTCCTCGAGGTGACTGCTCAACTCCCACCCCCATGAACCGACCCCCAAGAGGATCTCCTCACACAGGCTCTCACTAGCTGGAGAGGTCGAATGTGCCTCGGTGGAGAGAGGAACCAACCCTACGAGAGGATCTCCTCACCAAGGCTCTCACTAGCTGGATGAGTTGAATGTGCCTCGATGGAGAGTAAGTTCAACCCCTAGAGATCTCCTCACTCAGGCTCTCACTAGCTGGATGAGTCGAATGTGCCTCGATGGAGAGTAAGTTCCAACCCGAGAGGATCTCCTCACTCAGGCTCTCGCTAGCTGGATGAGTCGAATGTGTCTCGGTGGAGAGAAGGTACCAACCCCGAGAGGATCTCCTCACCCAGGATCTCACTAGCTGGAGAGTCGAATGTGCCTCGGTGGAGAGTAAGTTCCACCCCGAGAGGATCTCCTCACCCATGCTCTTACTAGCTGGATGGGTCGAATGTGCATCGGTGGAGAGTAAGTTCCAACCCCGAGAGGATCTCCTCACCTAGGCTCTCACTAGCTGGATGGGTCGAATATGCCTCGGTAGAGAGAAGGTACCAACCCGAGAGGATCTCCCACTCAGGCTCTCACTAGCTGGATGGGTCGGAATATGCTCGGGGAGAGAAAGTTCCACCCCGTGTGGATCTCCTCACCCAGGCTCTCACTAGCTAATGGGTCGAATGTGCCTCGGACGGAGAGAAAGTTCCAACCTGGAGGGGATCTCGCCACCCAGGCTCCCATTAGCTGGTATAGCAGTGGACCCTTCGTGGAGGTTAAGTGAATTCTACCGGAGGGGATCTCGCCACCCAGGCTCCCATTAGCTGGTTGGGCAGGTTGACCCTTCGTGGAGTTAAGTGAATTCTACTCGGAGGGATCTCGCCACCCAGGCTCCGTTAGCTGGCATGACAGGTTGACCACTCGGAGAGGACAAGTATTTTCGGTACCAAGAGTGCTACCACTCAGCGAATAGTTGGTTTGGATGTTTTTTTCTGAGCGTGGGAACTCGCTCAAAAAGAGCGGAGATTGTGTACACCCCGTATTCAGCTCGGGGAGTGGGGGGGTCCCTAGGAGGCGTAAGACTTTGCTACACATTTTTAAGATTTTAGGGGGTTTGACACTCTTGAAGTCAAATTGATGGTTGATCTGCATAATATACTAGTTGGGGAAGAAAAATTTGCTTAGCTTACTAGTGCTTGGTGTACTCTTCAGAGGGCGAGTTGCGGCGGGAGGCCTGCACTCGCCCCAGCCCCTATCCTAGGGGGCGGGTGCGGCGGGAGGCCGACACTCGCCCCGACCCCATTTCAGGGGGCAGGTGCGGCGGAGAGGCCAGCACCCGCCCAGCTTGCCCGACTGAGTACTTCCCGGCTGGTGTACTCGCCGAATGGAGTACTCGCCCGGCTGGAGTTCTCGCCCGGCTGGAGTACTCGCCCGGCTGGAGTACTCGCCCGGCTGGAGTACTCGCCCGGCTGGAGTACTCGCCCGGCTGGAGTACTCGCCCGGCTGGAGTACTCGCCCGGCTGGAGTACTCGCCCGGCTGGAGTACTCGCCCGGCTGGAGTACTCGCCCGGCTGGGTACTCGCCCGGCTGGAGTACTCGCCCGGCTGGAGTTCTCGCCCGGCTTGAGGTCATCGCCGGGCTTGAGGTCGCCGGCTTGAGGTCTCGCCCGGCTTGAGGTCTCGCCCGGCTTGAGGGTCTCGCCCGGCTGAGGTTTGCTATTTTGCCCATAGTGGGCTGCGAATAGCTGTTCAGAACAACGGAGTTTGGCTGTTGGCAGACCATCCCCGAGATATTTCAGTAATTTCAGAGCAGCGGGATTGCGCTATGCAGGGCATCCCAAAAATCTATAAATAGACCCTCGGGGTGCCTTGGAGAGGCATCCGTTTTTCACCGATCTTCATACTTCTTCCTTAATACTCCAAGGGACACATAGCTCAGCATTGGCTAGGGAGGGGGAGATCTCAAAGGTCTTCCGGGTGTGAGGTGAGACCTCCACGCTAGAGTTAAGTGTCATTTCCCAAATTCAAGTCTCTCACCAAGTGACGGTTTGGGAGGAAGTAGGTGTGAGCTGCACCCTAGGTCCGAACTCTAGGTGGAACCGCATATCGGTTCCAACAGGTATCACAAAGTGGGGGAGAGTGGGGTGTGAACGAAACAGGGTAGGAAGCAAGTAGGCTCAACTTGTGGAATCATTATATCACGTCGCATCATACGGTTTCCTGTTAGACACATACGAGCGTCTACTAGACCAAAATCACTATCCCAACATATCACCCGATCAAATCTGACTAACGTTACAAAATTTAAAATTAATCTCAAATTTATTATTAAAATTTTCCAGAGAAATCCTTTATAACATGTCTCTATGAGGAGATGAAAATTTAGGGATCGTAGTGTCCTCTAACATGACTTGGCGTAAAACTGATAAATTGACAATTGAAATGTAACACACTCTTCGTTTAATCATAGGATAATGAAAATAAATAATAGTACGGTCACCAAAGACAGTCTATATAGGGCGGTGACTCGAGTGCTACGTGTGAGTGGCCATCAAGCACATTTATATGGCCCAAGGGTTTGCGGCTGCAGCGGGGCTACGAGGAATCATGGAAATTTCAAACATCGATTCTACATCCACCTAAAGTAAGGAGGCTCAACACTAGTAAGTTCTTCCTGAAGGGGGGCTTCAGAGATAAGCTTGGCGATTAGATGTTGTGTTTTAGTGTGAGCAAGTGGAAGCACCATTTCAGTCGGGATGAGGGGATGAGGAGGAAGAAACTCTTCTTCCTGGAGTTGGGGCTCGAGAAGAATCTCCTCGACTAAAGTGATCGCTTTAGTGGAGACAAGTGGGGCCTAAGGTGCTCGTGGGGGAATCAAAAAAGCTAGAAATAGGACTATTAATAATTCGAAGTCGGGTCCACTAGTTGATGGTAGTCGAGACGTAATCAGGGAAAATATATTGCCTTGCACATTGTCGTTTTGAGTTTGTGTACATCGGTGCACAACCCATGCAGATTCTGTTTTAATTCTGCAGTAACGAACCCAATGTTTCTCATTAAAGTTTTCATGCAATCATTCAAAACCGCCATTTTTTTTGACTAAATGAAAATAAAAATTTATTAAATAACGCATCGATCGGTAGAGTGAATCAAAACGCTCTGATACCAAATTGATGTAGACCAGATTACTCGAGACAGTTTTAAATAAATAAATTTGAATTTTCTTTTTAAAAAAGTTCCGTGTTAGCGTGAATTTCTCGAGCAAACGGAGAGTGACAATCGATCTTAGCTGCACAAACGTGCCTATGAGCCTATCAATCGAGCATATTCAGCAATTATAAAATAACTTTTCCATAAGTGTGCATCATAGGATGAAGAAGGGCGTTTAAAATCAACGGCAAAAAAGTTCTATGTTAATTAAAGACAAGCTTGCTCTGATCTTTTAGACCTATTAAAATATAGCATGAAATTAGATTAACAGTAAATGGAGGTCACCCTCGGCACATGAGGCAGCAGGCGCGGGCCCCACTTGTGGAGGAGGAAGAGGAGGATTGGAAGATGACTGTTTGCCAGAGCCCGGAGGTTGACGACGAGGAGGCTGACGGCGACGGAGGTGGCACTGGCAGCGAACGGGGGAGGAGCCACCCTGAATGCCGGCCAGGAATGGTGAAGTCGACGACGCCTTGATCGGAGTGATCACACGACAAAAAACAGAGGCGGTTAGGGGAAGAACGACCACAGGGACATCGAAGATTTCTGGGCACCGGGAGGAGTTTTTCGAAGTCGACGGTGCCCGATAACAGGAGCACGCCGGTGGTAGTCAACAGAGCAGGGGCGGCAGTGGCCTGGAAGAAGTGGAACCGACGGAAGCCCGGGCTATGTCGGGAGGGAGACAAAATTGGACGGGGAGGACAGGTACAAGCTGGACTTTTGGGAAAACAGAGAATAAAATCCTCTATTCCCAAAATTTATCCAAGTTGTCGTGTGGGGAAAGGGGGAGGCCCCCTTTTAATGAGTCAGGAAACATTAAAAAGGAAAAAAATCCTTTTAATTGATTATTAAAGGGTTTCATGATATTTAATCAAATATGATAGCGTCATTTTAGGAAATGAATAAAGAAGGGAAATATGAGGCTTCCAAAACTATTTTTCATTACATTAATTCTCAAATTAGAATTTAATTTTAATTTAAATGTTGGCTACAATAAAAGATGCTTAATTTTGATAAATCATTTTAGAGAGCTTGCCTTAATTAACCTATTACCTAATTTGACAGATCTTTTATTTAGGGTCTTATTGGACGATGACCTCAATAAGTCATACAATGAGTGCGAAGCAAAATGCATATGCACTAATACATGCGCTACAAAATACTAAATAAAAATGCATGGAGTAAAATGAGACGCAAGTGCGACTCAGGTTGCATCACTAGGCTTACTCATTCTGTCAACAATGTCTGTTGATGGCTTTAAACATTGTTTGCATCTAGTAGCTAGCCTAAGAGATCATTCTTTCCATCATAAGTTTGAATGCCAACTGGTGTAACATGCACGATGTTGCCTACCGGTGGAGCGGTGCAGGCGCGCCTGACTGTTAGATGTTGCGAGCTTGCTCTGGTGAGGGAGTATTGGAGACTAGCAGAGCGAAAGAGAGATCAGCAAGGCGCTTGGAGAGGGAGTTATTGGTTTCTAGATGACGTTTCCCGACGGAAGTTTGATGGTCCATGAGGGCTTGCATCGTGGTCAAAAGTTGGCTCAGTTGTCCGATGAGTCACCCATGTAAGTACGAGGATCAAGGAATGGAGCAAATTATGGGTCGGGTTGTTTTTGGTGGGCAAGCAGAACTAACGTGCTCGAATTTGATGTGCCTCGTGAACTGCAACGCTTCCCTATGTTAATGTGAATTAAACCTGCTAATTTAATGGCCTGTGAGGTATGCAATCAGAAGTAGGTCAAGGCACAGGAGTCCAAACCTTCAGTTGTGGGCTCGATTGTGGTGTTGGTGCAAGAAGAAGCAGACAATTTCTTCTGCAACAGAGGCGGCTTTGGTGGTGTCGAGCTCACGATGCCGACGGTTTCGAGAGATCGACGCACCGAGCGCACGTTGTTGTGGTTACAGAATATTAACGTCGACGGTTTCTTATGCACGTGTCGAGAGCACTCTATCGTAGTTATGGGAGATCAACGTTGAAGACGACGGTTGCTAATGAGCGTGCGAGCGAAGGTAGACCACGGTTGCTAACGGTTGTTGTGCATGTGGAGTTCGTGCCTTTGCGGTTCCTAGGAACAGAGCGACGATGAATCTCGTCGGTTGTTGCGACTGGAGAAAGGGAAGAAGCAAAAAGGGTTGTCGCGGATGGATTGCAGAGGCCTCTATTGAGAGCATCGAAGTGGTTGCTAGAAGGTGAGAATAGTCGGAAGAAGCACAACAGCTCGGCTTGCATGCGTCGCTTGTTTTCTCGGAACACCTGGACCGATCAACAAGATGAGCGCCCTTTTTGGGATTGACAAAGGACATGAGATGTGTGCGGCAGGAACCTGGCTCTAAGACCAAAGTTGTTATGGGCTTCCCCATAACTTCAGTAGCGTCGCCGGAGGAGTGGTATGAGCCGGGGGTGAAGGCTGCGAAGATACAATGAACTTGGAATGCGGCTGCCTAGACGGGGTGTGCTCAGAGAGAGAGGGAGGAGAGAGAGAAATCTACCTTAATCTCATTAAGGGGCAAGGAAATAGAACCAACTCTTGACATATCATTCCACTAGCCCAAGGGGCATTTAAATAAGAAACACACGAGGCATGGATGTAACTACGTTCCCCAACCTTGGAATCGACATTAAATATAAATACAACGACATACATAAATATAACGACACGACATAAACATAATACTGGGCACGAAGCTCATAACAACGACGTAATGAAATAGGATCTACTAATTAGACAATTAATTGCCGTCGTCGTCTGCAATATGTAATCTGCCCTCCATTCTTCGACCTTTGCGAGTATATTCATCCTAACTTGATTTAGAGACTGCAACTAAAGATATATTTGTATGTCGACTGTTGCCTTTTAAGTTCTATATTCATGTTTGTCTTTGTAATTTTGATTCACATTATCTTGAAGATCATGCACATTAAAATTTAAAGTTTATAAATCTATGATTAAATGCTGAACGTTTGAATTATACTTGTCGTTCAATTTTGATTGAATTATCTTTATTGTGGTCCTCATATGCAGTCCTGGAAATCAATTGGTGTCAGCTCAATTATCCTGTGCTTGGTTTTGGCTGAAGAGCTGCTTTTGTTTTCCCACTGTCTTTTTTCCAACTTAACTAAAAGTCTCAGAGTGAAAAAGCTCCCTTTTAGAAAGCAAGTGAGTTGCCTAGCATTGTACTTTGATGATATCTTAGAAAAGTATGGAAAAGTTTAACTGGCTCTTGTTAACAGGTTATTATATGGTGGGCTGGACTTATGAGGGGTGCTGTCTCCATTGCACTTGCTTATAATAAGGTGACACCTTTTAAAACTCTTGAAAGTTGTTATGAAGCTTTTTAACTTTATTTTTAAGCAAATTCCATATTTTTTACGATATATTTCCAATTTTCCTCATCAATGTCTTTGTTTCACTTTTCTCTTTGTGATGCATACAATGAGCCTTATTGAGACACATATTTTGCAAGGTATACACCGCTTAAGCGTTAAGGGTGGGTGCAGATACTTCAGGTTCGTTAACTGGTTCGGAGATGTAGTGTTGCACGTAGGGTTGTAATAGAGCATAGGTGTGTAGGGTCGAAGATGAATGGTCTTTCTTAAGGTTCGTGGCTAGTTAGGGTCTTGTATTTTGTAAAATAAAGCCAAGTAATAGTGAATATGCATCATGTTGAGAATGAGTTGATGTAGTTGTATTTTTTTCCTAAAGAGGGGTATTTAAGTAGAAACCCTATGAATACACAATGAGGTATTTAACATCCCCTTCAATCTCATGATAGGAACAATCACGAGTTTGAAGAGGACAATGAAATAAAATAAGTGTAACAATAGGGAAAACTAGGAGCCTTTTCTACATGCATGAGGATTAATCTGTTTAGGGGCTCACGCCGTTGGTTATCTAGTATTAAGAGTTTTATTTTATTAAGTGTATTAGGTGTTTTAATATCGTATGAGTCAAGTCATGTAGTCTTTTATGTGTTTTTATTATTTCGCTTAGTTTCATGGTATATTGGTATCGGGAATTTACACATTTGCCTTCTAGGTTCTATATAATAAACCCTTGGGGTCATGTAATGGGTATGAAAAAGTATTAAGCAGGTTTCTCTTTCTCTCTCAAGCTTCTCTCTTCTCTCTCTAGTTCTTCTCATCTCCTCTCTCATTCTAGGGTTACCCCCTTGTATTCTCCGCCTCCTTCCTCCACAATCACTGGCACGTAACAACTTGGTATCAGAGTCATCCTTCCTCGGTCGGCTTCGCCCATCTGCTTGCCCCGCACCACCGCCCCACTATCCAAAAGCCTCTTCCACTCTTCTCTCGCACAACGCACGCAACCTCCTTCATAAATCTGACCCCCGCACTGATCCCTTCCAGCCGACCCCCGACGGCTCTTCTCCCCCGCGCCAACAAAACCCCCTGCCACTGCACCCCCAGCGCCTCCACCAAGCCCGTTGAAGCCCTCCCACCGACGTCGACCAACAACCAACGCCCCTCCCTGTTTGACGCGACCTCCTAGTCCAGGCTTTGTCTTCAGCCGCATCGACTGCTTCGTCGACAGTTGTGGCTTCCTCTCCCGCATGGCAGGGAAGCCCTGTTCCAGTTCCGTCCGGCTTGCAGTAAATTCAACCACCCGAGCCCGCTTTCCTCTCCGCCTCTTTCTGCTGCTTTTCTTTTTCTTTTTATTTTCTTTTTGGGCTTCCCGCAACCCTTTCCCGTCCCATCCAATCACCTAACCCCATCATTTTTTGCATCTTTCTTTTATCTTATTCTTATTATTTATACTAAAGCCCCACAGCCTTGTACACCACACATCCCATCCGCCCCTCCCATCACCTTTTATTATTATTATTTTTATATATTTTACTCTAATTACCTCCAAGTCCCAACCACACCTCTCTTCCCCTTTTAACTCCTATTAAATCATTTTCATCATGTTCCTTAGCCTTGTTGACCGCACCGCGCTGCTTGCCCGACTCGCCGAGCTGGACCGCCGCATTGCTCTACGTGCGGCTCGACTCAACCATGTCGATGCTCAACTCGACCTCACGCTCGACGCCCTCTGCATGTCTCGCGACTCATTGGTGGTTTTCTGTCACCACCACCACCGGAGCTGGAGTCGTTGCCTTCCCCTCCAATGATGGTGTCACCACCGTCCTCCGTCGTTCATGACGCACTGCCGCCGCCGCCGCGTCGCCATCGTCGCCGCCACCGCCACCTCCGCCTCCGCGCGTCGTCGAGGCTACCGCCTCCGCAGCCGTCGCCGCCACCTCCGCCGTCGCCGCCGCCTCCTCTGTCGGCTCTTACTCTGCCAACCCCGACATTGCCTCCCCCTCCGGCCACATCACTGCTGCCACCGCCGTCGTCGTCGCTATCGTCGTCACCACCAGCTCAACTCATGCAGTCACCGCCACTGTCGTCATCCCCGCCATTGTCGTCGTCGCTGCCACCGCCGCCGTCGCCGCCACCACGTGTCGTCGATGTACCACCTCTTTCCACGGTGGTCGTCCTTCCACCATTCCCGCCTCCTCTCCCGGCTCTTTTCCCGCCGGCCCCCGCCTTGCCGCTCCCACCGGCCACAGCGCCGCCTCTTCTGTCGGCCCGTGCTCCGGTGACTCCGACGGACCCGTTTTTGCTACCGGTCGCCGTCTCTCGACCCTCCCTATTGTTGTTGCTCACCATCGCTCCACCGACCGTGCGAAAGTCATTACTTTCGCCGCGCATCATTCCCACGACGTCGCCGCTACTTGCCGACACCGCCTCTGCCGCCTCCGCCGCTACGCACTATCAGGTCATGTTCTGGCGGGAGATCAAGCTTCCAGATGATCCGACCATCTAGGTGGAGTTCGAACTTGGGGTCAAGCTCGATGTCAAGGACTGGTGGAGTGTTATGGAGCTCACGTCGTTGGTTATCTAGTATTAAGAGTTTTATTTTATTAAGTGTATTAGGTGTTTTAATATCGTATGAGTCAAGTCAAGTCATGTAGTCTTTTATGTGTTTTTATTATTTCACTTAGTTTCATGGTATCGGGAATTTATACCTATGCCTTCTAGGTTCTATATAATAGACCCTTGGGGTCATGTAATGGGTATGAAAAAGTATTAAGCAAGTTTCTCTTTCTCTCATGCTTCTCTCATTCTCTCTCTAGTTCTTCTCATCTCCTCTCTCATTTTAGGGTTTACCCCCTTGTATCTCCGCCTCCTTCCTCCACAATCACGGGCACTTAGCATAATCATCGTGAGTTTTTCTTAGAGGAAAGAGTATTTGTAAATGGTAAGGTCTTGGTTAAACTAACAGTTCTCTACATGCTAAGAAATCGTGAAGCCGGGGAAGATCTTTCATCTCAAACTGAGTGCACAAGTGTTATTTCACTTCCCTAATATGTTTAGATTCTTCCACAGTAATAATCGTGCCATGAACTCGCATTATAAGAAGAGTTCAGGAAGGGTGCTTGAACATAGTAGGATCACAGGAGCTCACATTGAACGAAAGCAGAAGGATGATAATGGTAAGTCTGGAAAATAATTCTTGGGGAGATGTAGCATCAGCTGTCGCAGTCTACAGGAGCCAAGGACGCATAAGATTTGCCATATACAGCCTCCTAGGCCCTGCACTAAGCAAGGTTTTGACCTAGAGTAGTAGGAGATAACCGAGGGACCTCTAGGGACCCGTAGATCGACTAGTTACATACATTATGCCGCCGCATGATGTATGTATATGTATACACACACACACACACACACACACACATGCGCTTGTTTTTTTCTTATTAACTACCAATCTTGCTCTCTTCCTCCTCTGTGTCTGTGTGCGCGCATGCTGGTGAGGATATTTAAATATGAAAATAATGATTTATCTCGCAAATCACTTTTTTGCTTGATTTGTAATCATATATATGCATGATGAAGTTATATTGTCCATCCCGTTTTACACCAAAAAAGCAACACAACAAAAAATATTATGAATATGGTGAAATGATCGCATAAGCGATTCAGCTAGCAGCAGCTGCAACTGTCATTTGATTTCTCTTAACACCCCCTAAAAACATTAAATTCTGGCTCCGTTTGGAGGACTTATTTTCACACCCCCTAACCTTACGGCCAATTCATTGGTCGTGACCGTTTGACCGGTGAAAATAAGTCCTCCCAAACGGAGCCTCTGTCTCTGATGCATCGTTTTTTATTTCTCCTGTCATTTGATAATGTTTATATATGTATATAGGGCCATTTACCGGGACCTCCCCTCTAACTTTGCTAAATTACTGACTGCACCACTCTTATTTTCGAAATTACAAAAACTTCTCCTAAAGTTTTCATTTCATTACAAAAACCTCCCCTGAAATTTTAATTTCATAACATCCATGCACAAAAATATCCCCCTCGGTGAACAGTGTCTAGGGGGTATTTTTTTTCATGGATGCAATGAAATAAAAAGAGCAAGGAAGGTTTTGGTAATGAAATAAAAACTTAAGGGGAGTTTTTTGTAATTTCAAAAATAAGAGGGGTGCTCTCACTAATTATGCTAGTTTACAGGGAAGGTTTGGGTAATTATTTCTATATATATAATATAAATAGATTCAATAACAAAGCTATGCCTTTTGCAGTTTACAAGATCAGGCCACACTCAACTCCCTGGCAATGCAATCATGATTACTAGCACAATCACAGTGGTTCTTTTTAGCACAGTGGTAAGAATATACTTCATACTCGCAATCCTCCATACGGGACATCGAACACCGCATGGCTCCCGCCAGCGGCTTAAGATCATGTTCGTCTTAGCGGCTCTTAAAAAGCTGTCACCGTCTGAAACGGAGAGAAAATGGTGTTCTTCACTCGACTTGGAACGGGAATGCGCCTAATGAACGTTGAAGGCCCTCCACTAAATGATTGGCATTTTGATCACTCTCAAAACTTGGCCCAACCGGCACCGCCTCCCCAAACAGAGTCTCAGACTCTGTTTGGCGTGGTGGTGGCGGTCGTGAACGCGGTGGTTGTGAACCGTCGTTCGTGAACGCCCGATCTCACATAAGGAACTTCATCCACTTTTATGTTTAAAACAAGTTCTTTTCTTGGCGGCGGTCATAACCATTGTCAAGCCAAACATTAATTATTTAAATTTAAATATAAGCACATTAAATAAAAATAAATTTATCTGTATTTTATATCTGATTGTTGCATATGGCTTAGGTATTTGGTTTGATGACGAAGCCCCTGATAAGGCTCCTTCTGCCGTCGTCCCAAAAGCAGCTCGCCCGCAATCTCTCTGAGCCCACGACTCCGGTCTCCCTGCTCTCCTCCCTCCTCGAGCACGGCCAGGGATGCGAAGAGCACGCCATTCCCGCCCATCGAGCCTCCGGATGCTCCTCTCCAAGCCGACGCACACCGTGCATCATCTGTGGCGTAAGTTCGACGACAGCTTCATGCGCCCTGTTTTCGGCGGCCGCGGCTTCGTCCCCTTCGTTCCCGGTTCCCCCACTGAACGAAGCGTCCACGGAGAAGAGTGAAACGCGAATGTCAGCCGGGTGTTTTGTCTCCGGAGAATGCTCTGCTGCGGGCCCAGTGATGGATTGGCTTGGCCGGGTCAGATTGCAATGTCAGCCGGGTGTTTTGAGAGTTCCAGTAATGTAGTTTATGATGTTTTGCTGAAAGAAAAGGGGTTTTGTGACTTGTGAGCTGTGAACGCCTTTGTATACAAACTGGAATCATTGAAATAATTATAAAGTTTTTAGCTTGGATATTTCAATTGCTGTTCTTAGGTTTGTGGAATCATTGAAATAATTAGCAGTGATTTATTTATTTATTTATTTAAAAAGAAGCGAAGGGGAGCCTTGGCTCACCGGTTGAGGTGTTGCCGTGTGACCTCGAGTTCAAGGGTTCTAGTCCTGGAAGCAACCTCTTACTAAAATGCATGATAAAATTTACTTACATCTCACTCGTGTGGCGGGTCCCTTCCCCACCTCACTACTCATTTGTGGTGAGTTTCCCCGGACCCTCACTACTAAACATGCTGGTAAGATGAAGGTTTTGAAAAAAAATGGATGAAATTTCTTTGAGATATTAAAATATAAATAAGATTGTAAATAAAATAAATTAACTTTGAGATATTAAAATATAATAATTTTTTTATAAATAGCCTTTGCTCAAAGTCAACCCAGATAATAATCATAACTTGCCCTCCATGGTACATATAACATGTAAGAAAAAAAAGTTCAATTAATCGTAATTATTTAAATTTCAAAAATAAATATTGAGGCAAAAATGAAATTAAACATGTGTGAACAAAAATGTGTAGAATTATAATATTTCTGCAACGCTGCTGCTACAATATTTTTAGATGACTATTCACACTCGCGATCTTCCGCCGAAACATGAACACGCTAGATTCTGCCTGTGGTGGTCGCAATTGGTCGGAACCGCCTTAAACTTTTTTTTTTGTTCTAAAGTTAAAGGACTCAAAAATCTTAAATTTCCCTATTTTCATGTAATCGTCTCTGTTCTTGATCTAGTGTTGTTGCTCGTGAACGTAGTCCATCTTGGGATGAATCACTCAAATATGAGTCTTCTGTGCATTTGATTTTCTGTTTGTTTAATCGTTCCACACTCATTTCCGCAATAGCCGAGATAAGAGAAATTTGAAGGGGCAACTCTTCTACCCTACGACAGAACTCTACCCTACATGAAACACTCATTTCCGCAATAACCGATAACGATAGTCATGTATGCGTAATCCATAATAAAAATATCTAAGAACGTGTTGCTAAGTTGAATTAAAAGTTGGATGAGCAAGATATAGACTTTCCATATTATTGGTGATAAAAAGGGCAGCCTCATGAACAAAACATCCCCGCAAAGCGAGGGTCCGGGGAAAGGTCTTAGGGCAAGGGTGAAATGCAAGCAAACCATACTCAGGAAATAATTAAAATTGACATATCTTGCTTAGCAAATGGGCCTATATAGTTCTCAACTTCTCATAAAAGTCGAATTATTAGGATTTCTCTTCTTTAAGGCAGATAGGATTTGAGTTGGCTTAACACCAGATGCATACATTTCATAAACTATTTTTTTGTTCATCAAGTCTAATCTTTTTCAATAAGAGTGCATGGAGATGAGCAAAATTGTGACATTATGAACTTTCAATTCATTTAAACGAGCATCATCCCGCGCATGTAAAGAAAAATGACAATTATTGACAACCGCGCCGCTCGAAGCTATTCTTCGTTGAGTTTTCCTTAACAAAAGCTTTATTATACCGACTTGCACGAGAAAAAAGCGCCCAATCCCAACCAAACATAATCCTAGGCGTTGCTCGGGTTGTCGGCTTATCAGCCCTTTGAATGTAATACAAGAGGATTGCTACATGCTGCTGTCAACTGCATCAAACCATGTATAGTTGAGAAAATAAAACTGCTAAACATGCTTGCATCAAATCATATAGAAAACTAAATAAAAGTGGAAATCTATTAACTGCATATTAAGAGAATCAACAAATCATTTCCATAGTTTCATGATCCTCAATCACTACAAGAGATTTAGAAGAAGGTAAACCAATAACAAAATAAGGAGCATGGAGGATTCAGATGTAACCTGAAGGAGGAACTTGAGGAAACAGGCTTCAGTTATTCGGCTCGCAAGCCGTCGAGGAAGACTGAGGAAGTTCCTTATGGGTTGGCCGCCAGCGAACGAGGGAGATCGACTAGACAGTGTGGGTTGGCTGCCGGCGAACAAGGGAGATCAGGGAAGAGGAGGTCGCTATAAGGTTCGTAGAAATCTTGGTTGGATTTGTGTATCGACTGGTCAGCAGTTGCTGGCGACGATCGAGGGAGAGGGGTCGCGAATAGGATCGCGAGAAGGTATGTGAACAAAACATCATTTCATTCATCAAGATCATCACCATCAACATCTTCATCGTCGCCATAGCAATAATCATCGCATTCCCCTTCCTCGAGTTCGAGCACAGTGTTAGCCCGAGAGTCCCGGAAGTGTTTGACGAATGACACGGCATCAGAGATGAGCGCGATTCTCGCCGCTTTCAGGCACCATGATCAGACTTGCCACCAACACCACCAGCATTAGATTTTTTCGCAAGCATTGCCCTCCTCGCCTCTCTATGATGCAGCTGGTCAATGTACCGATCATGCAAGGCTCTGTTCTTTATCTGCTTCAAAACTTCAGGACTGGGAGCTGTCGGCGAATGTAACAGTTTGAATCTTGTAAACATCGTCAAATTTGATGAAGATTTCGTGTCAGGCTGCTGCGAAAGAGAAGATGTTTCCGGCGACTGGAGAGTGGCAAGTGATGAAATGTTGATTAGGGAGGATTCGAGCAGGGAGAAACGGTCAATTGCCATTGACCGGTCGATGATGGAATGTTTTCTGAGAAGATGTCTGACTGTCTTGTGTGCAGCAAGCTTCTTAGTTCTGGTTTTTCCAAGCCTTCCAGCTTCTAATTTTGAAGCTTGTGGAGAAATCATGTCTGATAGACTGAAGTTGGCAATGGGAGAGAAACCGTGCGCTCGAGTCTTCAACCGAGGTTGGGCGGAGAGCGGAGTTATGATGCTCGCGTGGATTTTATCAAAGCAATCCTGGGCTGACTTTCCTGGCACCTGCAGATTGTTAAGCATTCATGTTACCAAATCAGCACATCATTCCTTTCAAATATGATAGTCTACAGACTGGTAAGAGAGATGGGGGGTCTCAAAAAAAATGTATATTGATTGACATCTAAATTAAAATCTAGTTTCTTGATTAACATGTGTTTTCTCTCACTATTAAAGTATGTTCACACAAGGATATTGAAGTCAAATGTATATTAGTACAGTGGTAATGCTTGGGCGGCGGACATGGCATAAAAATATGATAGTAAACGCAATGTCAGCAGTTTACATTTGTTTGAAACTTTCATGACAGCTTTATTTTGCCGAAACTCAATTTTCTGAGATCTGGGCATTCACGAATTTTAAAGGTTGCACACATGCGTGATCGTGGTGGTGCTGTCCTAAAACGTTGTTATGAATGTTATGAATGTTGAAGGTTGATCACACATGAATGTTAAAGGCATCACGAATGTTATGAATCCACATAATTGTTGGTTCGCGGGACAACAATATGAACGGCGGAAGAAGGAAGGAGTATCAAGCGGGGCTGAACCAATAGGTTCAGCCCCCCTTAATTAATTCAGATGGTGGTAGGTGGGGTTGAACCCGTTGGTTCAGCAACTATGGGGAGGGTCGGCCGGCCCTCTTGGGCCCGAGGGTGGTTTTGTGGCGAATTATCGAAGACTCAAGGTATTTCTCTCAAACCCTACAATCCTCCTCTCCCAAACCCCCATCTCGTTCATAACAGTTTTCTACTTCTTCAGGTGACAATATTCTTGCACATCACAGAATAGTATCCAAATATGGATCTTCTGTCATCAACCGAGCCAATTTAATTTGCATCCGTACAAACTTCAATTTTTAATTCAGCATTTGGTGAAATAGGACATCGCTTCCAGAAGAGGTCTTGAGGAATCTTAGGACTCTGTGGGCAATATCCATGTGGCAATGCATTGGTGAGTGAATGTACACTGTTTTATAACCCCTACAGTCCTACCACATAAGAGATATCAGGGTGCATATGAGAAATAGATAAGCTTCGACACATCTCTGAAATTCAGTGATGTCCTCAATGACTTCTATGTCATATCTTCATAATCTGTGGTTGGCTTCAATCAAGGTGTCAATGAGTCTACACTCACTCATCTCTGATGTCTCAAGCAAATCAGAATATACTTCCTCTGTGAGATGAAAATCTCACGCCTTGATGGCAACTTCAATTCTCAAGAAGTACTTGAGATTCCTCAGGACTTTCACCTCAATTTTCATCTTAGCTTTTCTTCCAAGGTTTGGATCTCATCCATATCATCCTTTGTTATAATAATATCAACTACAGAGACGATGAGAGTTGTCAATTTACCAACCCCATGCTTAATAAACAAACAATGATCAACATTACTCTTATTGTAATCAAGGGATGTCATAGCTCTGTAAAATCTTGCAAATCAAATTCTAGGAGATTGTTTAAAGATATTTAGAGCTTTATTCAACCTGCAGACTTCCCTTCAAATCCTTCAGGAGAAAGACTAGGTGATAGAGACATATATACCCCCCCCCCCCCCTCTAAGCTCCCATGAAAAAACACAACCTTTACATCTAATTGATTAATGTTCCATCCTTTACAGACAACACGGGAGAGTAGGACCCTTATAGAATTCATCTTCGCCACAGGAGAAACGATTTCCTGATAATCAATCACATCAATTTGAGTAGTTGGTCGCGTCAGGTGAAGAGGGCACTTTCCGGGAGGAACCTGGAGCGCTACCTGACTGATGAGAAGGAGAAGCCAAAAAAGGACTCGGTCAGATACAATGAGCGGAAGACTACACATAACCTTTACACACTTGGCTCTAAAACTTAATGCTTCCATCTATAGCTATCACGGTGAATGGAATAGAGACTATGAGTGGTGTTTGGGGAAAGTTACAAAGGATCTATACGAGAGTCGACAACAACATGAGGGTGTTTTAGATCGAGAGGGAGATAAAAACAGTGACACGAGGAGATCGATTGATCCAGGAATATATCGCAAATTTGGAGCAATTATGGGCAGACAATGATTATTTCTCACCAGTTGTTTGTTGCAAAGATCCTGAGTGCCGAAAAGGAGAGAGATACTCAGAGACAGACTATGCACTTTATGAAAGGGTTGAACCCGACATTTGAGCCAAGGTGTGCAGTGTTACTCGCTCAACCAAAGATCTCGTCCTTGGATGAGAATATTTCAGCCATGACGCTGGAGGAGAGCCGGATTCAACTCCAGTTTGGTACTGCTACACTTCCAGGAGTTTGTGGTCACCAACTCAGCGCACACGGGATACAAAAATGAGATACAACAATGTTTCAATTGTAGTGAGATAGGTCATCTCTGACTGACTTGCCCCAAGCCACCAAAGGAACGAGATACGGGTGGACGGGAATAGTTTGGGGATTGTGGTCGTGGCCATGAGGATAGGGCTGAGCATATTATTCGAAACTCGAAAGTCGCTAAAAAATCGTTCGAAAATTGAGCCGAATCGGAATTGGTTAAAATTGATTCGACTCAATTAAAGTCGATTCAATTTGACTTGAATCTGATTTCGAATCAGCCTTGAATCGCTCGAAATATGATTCAAATCAACTCGAATTAATTAAAAATTTTTTGTATTTATTAATATATTCTTATTATGAGATTAAAAATAATAAAATTTAAACCAAAATAAAAAGAATGAAAGCTTTAAGTATTTCATTTGCTAAATTTATACGTTGCCCAACTTAATTTTGAGCAAACTACAAATAAAACAAAAAATTGTTCAATTTCGAGCTGACTTGATTCGATTTCGAGTTGACTCGATTCGATTTTGTGCCGACTCGGAATCGAGTCATTTCGAGTCGAGCCGACTCGACTCGAAATCAATTTCGATTTCGAGTCGATTTCGAGCCGAGCCAAAATCGCTCGAACTTGACTCGATATCACCCCTACATGGGGATCGTAAAGGTGGCAGAAGAGGAGGATACCGAGCAAACGTGATGAAAGCAGGCGAAGGAGCCGAAAGGAGTAAGGCCGGTACAAGTTTACTCTAAGCTAATGCGGGGGAAGCCGGAGGGAACGGTTGATGACGCACTCACTGCAACTTCATCCAGGGGTAATGTTGTCTTTTTTGCTCACTCAGCCACAGACAGTGGCGGATACAGGAATTTAGAAAATGGGGCGCACAAAAAAATTTTTAATAGCATAAACAGGTCCGCTGATTAAGAAAAGCTTCTAAATCTGCCATGATCTAGGACTTTGCAGAGGAAATACCCTGATCAAGAACATGTGGGTATCAAAAACAAATCACTGGGAAAATACTCTATCAAACTCAGTTTTACTGGAGAAAAAGATGAAGGAGTCTCAATTGATCAAACTCATCAAAGCAATCATATATTCATATCCCTATTCGGCTATTTCCTTACCTGAACATCCAGCCATCCAGGACTTTGCTTTACAGAATGCAGAATGTAGAGGAAATACCGTGACTGCCGTCCCGTCTGCCGAACAGTGACAAGCCTCCGGGCTCCGACAAAGATACGCACAAAAAAATCCTAGAAGAGTAGAAGACGGCTGGCTTCATTCGGGTTTACTCCGTTACTCGGAGACAGCCGGACGACGGGACAGGGAGAGGAAATCAGGAAATCTGGAAATGACCTAGCCGCTAACGGCGCTAAGCCGCGGGAATCGCCGAATCGGGATGGAGACTGGAGAGGGAATACCTAATGCTGGACTGCTGGAGGACATCTGCTCGCAAGAACCTCCCCATCCCAACAGACGCAAAAACCTGCGGATTCTCCTCACCGTCCTCTTCTCCTATGCCCAGCTCTTCAAAGTTCAAACCCGAAAAAACGTTTTCCAATCCTCTTCTCGACTCCAAGCAGCCTGACGAAGTGACGAGTGACGAGCGATGAGTGACGCTGGCGTGGGATTTGAAAATAAAGCCCGAAATTCATGAATTGCAAAACAGGTTCGCTGAATAAGAATTTTGGGGGTGCACACTTTAAAATTTTGCCCTACCAATATATATTTTTGGTCTACAAATATAACACCTAATACATGTGCACAAAAAAGGGGGTACTTATGAGACACTTGCCCTCACATCTATATCCACCACGAGCTTACTAGATTGAATAGTCAATTATAGTGTCTCTCGACATGTTATCAGGGATGATGGGGAATTCATTTCATACACTCCCTTAGCAATCCCAGAGCGCATTAGACTATTGATGACATAGCTCAACCAGTGGTTTGTAAGGGTACTGTGCAATGCACCAACACTTTAACTTTGTCCAATGTTTTGCATGATCTTTCTTTTCCTATGAATCTCTTATCCATTAGTGTCCTTATATCCTAACTAAAATGTGTCGTCCTATTTGATATCCCAAAGGTGATATTCCATGAGAAGACTGGCAGGAGACTTGGAACTGGCACATAGCACAATGGCTGTGATACTTGGATAAAGAGAATATGAACTCAACCCTTTCAACACTGGTCGAGGATGTTGCACGGGATGGAAGAAGCGTGGAGGACTTGCCACTACTTCATCATTGATGTTTTGGCCATCCTTCCTTTTATGTTTTGAGACAGACATATTCACTTTTGTTGGAGAAAGAAAATCACGACAAACTTGTATGTGATGCATACAAGTTGGGTAAACATACAAAGCACTTATTCTAGTTTTGTCGGTAGGAGTTTGTATCCATTTAACCTAATACATTCTGATGTTTGGGAACCATGTCTCACACCTACTGTGAATGGATTTTGTTACTTTGTGTCTTTCATTGGTTGTTTCTCTCGTGTAACTTGGCTTTATTTGATGATAAACAAAAGTGATGTATTTGCATGCTTCAAGAATTTCCACAGAGGGGTTCAGACTCAATACAGTGACGTTGTGAAGACGTTGAGGTCGGACAACGGGACAGAATATACCAACGGGGAATTTGGGGAGTACTTGTCATCACAAGAAATTCAACATCAAACTAGTTGTTCATACACCCCTGAATAGAATGGGGTAGCTGAATACAAGAATCGACATCTTCTTGAATAAACTCGAACTATGATGATTTTGAAAAAACAGTATGGAAGTACTTGTAAGGGAAAGTTGTTCTGACAACAACCTATTGATCAATCGGATGCCCTCGCA
The DNA here is from genome assembly GCA_039583875.1 of Platanthera guangdongensis. Classification (NCBI taxonomy): domain Eukaryota; kingdom Viridiplantae; phylum Streptophyta; class Magnoliopsida; order Asparagales; family Orchidaceae; genus Platanthera; species Platanthera guangdongensis. The sequence goes on from CM077157.1 coordinate 23,430,046, forward strand.
TGTATTGGATTGGAAGTCACCAATTGAGATGTTGCAAGGGAAGAATGCAGATATTCTTCCCCTTAAAATTTTTGGTTATAAATGCTTTGTGCAAGACAAAAGACAAAATGTGGGAAAGTTTGATCCAAGGGATTTGAAGTGTGTTTTTGGTTATAATGAGTGACCCCAAGATGTTGGGTATTCAGATACCTAAAGGGGTATGTATGTTGGAGTCTGTTTGAGAGAAAATTATTTGTTAGTATGGATATCACATTTAGAGAGTTGGAGTCATATTACTCTTCTCCAATTGAATCGCATATTGGGGTCACTCATTATAAATAGTATGAGGCGAGAGGGGGAGGATAACAGTGGTGGTGAGAGGTGGACAATGAGTATCCCTTTAGCACAGTAGACAAAGGGAGCAGAACCAGTTATGGTGTCCATATCTAAGGAGAACGTACATAAGGGGAATGAATCTATAGATGGTATACCTTAGACTCAAGAGGAATTGAGAGTGTACACGAGAAGAAGGCAACTGAGTGAGACTACGATCTATAGTGCCTACAATGTCTACAGTCCCACTTGTGTCAAGTCCCTTGCCTCTGCCTACTCTGATCCATGATAAACCTACAACATCTACCTCAAACTCAGAAATCCTAGGTAATGTGATCCCTCATCTCTTTACTTTCACTCCCTTCCCGTTAAGGTGGAGTTCCTGCAGGAATGCGGGAGTCTCACTTGATTGATATGGCTTTTCCCATGACATTGCCCACTTTATTTTCTACTCTCATATATTCCTTATACATGGAGCATTCATTGCATCGTTGGACATTGTTTCTATTCTTAAGTGTTGAAAGGTTGCTAAGGAGGATCCTCAATGGAAAGTTGCAATGCTGGAAGAACTTGAAACCTTGGGTCGCTACCACCAGGAAAAAGGGCAGTTGGGCGCAAGTGGGTTTTCATTGTGAAACAAAACCCAGAGGGCTGAGTTGACCGCTACAAGGCCTGATTGGTAGCAAAGGGATACAGTCAGACTTATAGCATCGACTATGATGATATATTTGCTCCCGTCGCAAAAGATGAGCAAGGTGCAGGCACTAATATCTTTAGTGGCGAATGGGAGATGGAAACTGCACCAGCTCGATGGGAAGAACACATTCCTTCAAGGGGATCTGTTGGAAGAAGTGTACATAGAGGTACCGCCGGGCTTTGACACGAGACAAATTGTAAGCAAGGTGTGTAGACTCGAGAAGTCTTTGTATGGGTTAAAGCAACCTACACGAGCCTGGTTTGACAGGTTCATGAGAACCATGATTAATATGGGATATCGACATACCGATGTTGGTCATACAGTGTTCTTTCAGCGAAGCAGAGTTCACACTACAATGTTTGTTATGTACGTGGACGATATGATTAGTACGAGCAATGACTGAGTGAAATTGCCCAGCTAAAGACGAGATTGGGCAGGGAGTTTGAAGTAAAGGATTTAGGATAGCTAAGATACTTCCTTGTGATTGAGGTAGCTCGCAGTGCGGGAGGGATCGTTTTATCTCAACAAAAATATGTGTTAAATCTATTCAAAGAGATAGGTATGCTATAGTGCAGGCCTGTTGTAGCTCCCATTGATCAGAAGACCAAGCATAGCGCTGAGGTGGGAGAGCCAATTGATAAATAAAGATACCAGAGATTGGTAGACCGCTATCTATCTAAGTCACACTCGTCCCAACATATCTTTTGTTGTGAGTGTGATGACCCGTTATATGCATGATCCTAGAGAGGGTCACATGTATGTCGTATATCAGATAGATATTTGAATAGGGCGCGCCCTTGATCTTCCGGAATAATAGGAATTTGAATATTGAGGGCTATTGTGATTCCGACTGGGTTAGTTGTGATGACGATAGGAGGTCCACATCCAACCAATGCATGTTTGTAGGGGGTAATCCGGTCTCCTGGAGAAGCACAATGCATACTGCAGTTGCAACATCTACAACTGAGACAGAATACAAGACCATGACATTTAAGTGTGGGGAAGAAGTTATGGTTGAAAACTCTGCTGTTATAACTCGAGGTAGACCAAAGAGGGCAAATGGCATTGCAGTGTGACAACAGGTCGGCCATTAGAATTGCAAATAATCTTATTCAACATGACAGAACCAAGCATATAGAAATCGACAGGTTATTTATCAAGGAAATACCAGACAGTATGGTACAAAGGATGGGATATGTTGCTACTAAAGAGCAATTGACTGATTAACTTACTAAAGGTGAGGCTCACTGGATTTATCAAGGCTAAGTGACAAGATAGACTTAGTGGATATCTTTCTCCCTTCTTGAGGGAGAGTGTTTGTTTGTGTAGTTTGTATATAAAGGCCCACTTATAAGGCTCATTATTCCTCTTTGTGCATCCCTTATTCCATTTGTGGTTCATCTCCTTGTGCTTATATAAGGGAGCAATGTAATAGCAATAGATTGATATAATAAGAATACCATTTCTTGTATTTATTCTATATACATGTTGTTGATGCATTAGGGTGTGTAATGATGCAATTCTTAATTACCACCAACAAATTTGTTGCTTCTTTATTGATTCATCATCCGCAATCAAAGTACTTCATTTAGCTTATATTTTGATTTTTTCCCTTTGAATTTAACATCTTCCAGAAGAATTAGAATCTAAGTAGCGAATCTTCATATTTTAATGGAGATAAACACTTCACAGATTACATGGTTCTATAGCCTGAGAGGTAATGAATTTGTAAGTGAAATGGATGATGATTGTACAAGATGATTTCAATTTCTGAGGGTTATGCAACTAAGTTCCTTACTATATTGTAAGAATTAATATTAATTAGTATCTTTGTATTGCTTGTATTACTCCTTGATATATAAGAGGGTTTCCGCACATTATTATATTGATTCAGCTTTTATTTCTTTAGCATTGTATCAGAGCTAGGTTTCGATCCCTAAGCGTGTTCGCCTTCCGCTCACCACTTCCGACAGAACACTGTCGTAGACCGCTCGTCCACTTCCGCTCTTCGTTCCCAACCCACCAAGGCCTTCCTCTCCTTGCTTGTGTAAACCGACGCCGATCGGCTCGCATGACAGATCACATTAGTTGATCGGTATTGGCAGACAAAATGTTGCTTTTGACGATCATTTATCATCTGATTGACTCAAAATCTAGGGGAATGTTTTGCTTTGATCTTCTAATAATCATAAGATTTCTAAATAGTTTCAATGGTTGGATGCTTCCCAAAATCAGATCTACATATTTTCTCTCCGAGAAGAGGAAGACTCCTAACTCCGAAATGGTGCCTTACCTTTGAAGGCTTGTTATCTGACCTCCAAAATGGTGCAGTATCTGACCTCCGCTCTTTGAAAACTTGTTGTCCAGAGCCCTTCCTTGTCATCTTGGAGGAGTTTTGTAAGAGAAAATTTTTATGTCGAACGTGACTGATTCTGGTGGCTCTGTGACCACGATTGGATCTCCCCGGGGTGATCAGGATCACAATTTCTCCCAGATCACTATGATCTAGTAGGATGACACAAATTATTTGTCGTAATCATGCTCTATTACCCTGGTCTTAAAGAGTTGGCATCTCTTTGACTATATCAGCAGCTCTGCCAACGACCAGCCAGGAACTCTGCAAGTTGGCCTCAATGGAAATTCGAGAACTCTCTTATTATGTCATGGGTCACAAATTTCATACAAGACTTTTTCCTGACACTGATGCTGGCATATGGAAAAGTGTCGAGTCAATTTACTTCTGCAAGGGGAAAGCAGCCTAGATTTACCATCTACGCGACAAAATATTTCTTCACTGACTGGGTGACCGCTCTCCATTTGCTTACTATATTGAGTTTACTAAGTTGTATCAGGAGTACAACCATTTTGGCTCTCTTTCCATGGTTTGTAATGCATATGAACTCTTGATCAAGGCGTGTGTTAAAAGTAGCGAATAGAAAAGAACAAACAGATAGACTTTTGAATAATTGAAATTTTATTATCAAAAAAAGATAACTATTACAAAGGTATGCCCTCCCTTATATAGAATGGAGGAGAGATGAGAGAATACAAATAAGAGATGTGGGACTAAAAAAATACAAGCTAAGCGGACTATACAAAGTAAACCGCACAAGCCGCGCGGTTAGACAGAAGGGCTAACCGCACGGCTACAACAAGAGAAGCAGAGAGGTCGCCTGTGAAGATCGCTAGACCGCCCGGTTTACAAACCGGCGAGTCAAACCGCCAGACCGCGCGGTCTTCAACCCGCCAAGACAGACCGCCCGGTCACCAACTTCAACACTCCCCCTCAAGCTGGAGCATATATATCAATCATGCCCAGCTTGTCGCAAACATGCAGAAACGAGGCGGAAACTGGCTTGGTGAAGATGTCAGTCAGCTGTTTATCAGACGTGACAAACAGAGTGCAAATTTGTTCTTTTAAAATCTCTTCACGAATGAAATGGCAGTCAACCTCAATGTGCTTTGTTCTTTCATGGAATACCGGATTTTTGGAGATGTATATGGCGGCCTTGTTATCACAGAACATAGGTAGAGGATGGTTGTACACCTCTCCTAAATCTAGCATGAGAGCCCGCAACTATTTCAACTCACAAGTGGTTGACGCCATACTGTAATACTCAGCTTCTGCACTGGATCTGGAGACAACAGACTGCTTCTTGCTCTTCCAGCTCACCAGATTTCCCCCAACAAAGGTGCAAAAACCTGAGGTTGACTTGCGATCCCCTTTTGTCATCAGCATAACTTGCATCTGAGTAGGCTTCAATCCTCAGATGACCATTCTTCTGAAAAAGTAATCCTTTCCCAGGCGCTGCTTTGACATACTCCAAGATCCGCAAGGCGGACTGTAGATGACACTCCCTAGGCGCTTGCATGAATTGACTCACCTTGCCCACAGCATAGGAAATGTCGGGTCTGGTCACTGTGAGATATATGAGCTTACCAACCAGACGCCTGTACCGCGAACTATCTGAAAGAGGAGGCGAATCATCTGTCCAGGTTTTGTCCTCCCCAGTAGCCATGGGGCATCGGGCAGATTTTGCTCCAGTTAATCCTGCCTCTTTTAAAAGATCAAGGCATACTTACGCTGAGAGAGAACTAAGAAGTCGGGCTTCCGAGAGAGTTCGATCCCCAGAAAGTACTTTGGAGAGCCCATATCTTTAGTGATCAGATGTTGGCGAAGATGTCGCTTTGTCAGGGCTACCCCTTCCTGGTCATCGCCAGTGAGAAGAATATCATCGACGTACACAGCAAGAACAACCAGCCCAGAAGGAGTTTTGCGAATAAAGAGAGAGTGATCAGCAGAGCTTCGCACAAAACCAACAGCCGCCACAATGTCGCTGAACTTGTCAAACCAAGCTCGAGGACTCTGCTTGAGGCCATAAATTGCCTTCTACAGCCGGCATACTCGTGTCTCCCCTGAGCAACATACCCAGGAGGTTGCTCCATGTAAACGGCCTCGTGAAGATCACCATAAAGGAAGGCATTCTTGACGTCCAGCTGAGAAATCGGCCAATCCCGATTGACGGTCACAGAGAGAAGGACCCGGATAGTGCTGAGACGAGCCACAGGGGAGAAGGTGTCAAAGTAATCAACCACATAGGTCTGAGTAAAGCTCTTAGCAACAAGGCGAGCCTTATACCGATCCACAGTGCCGTCTGAGCTAAATTTGACCACAAAGACCCAGCGGCAGCCAACAACATCAGTACCGAAGGGAGGAGAAACAAGAGTCCATGTACCCCGCTCCGTGAGGTTCGCCATTTCCTCATCCATGGTCAGCTTCCAGTGGGGAATAGCAAGGGCCTCCTGATAGGAACGAGGGTGGCAGTGGCCGAGATAGCCAGTGCAAAAGCTCTGCGAGCAGGGGTAAGACGATCGTAGGAAAACAACTGCAGCAAGCGGGTGTTGGGTACAGGCCCGAACCCCTTTGCGAAGAGCAATCGGGAGATCCAGGTCAGCAGGAGTCTCAGTATCCGGAGTATCCGTGGTGGAGAGAGCTGGCCCGGGAGTAGAGAGAGATGGCAGCGGAGTGGAGGGAGAAAGCGGAGTAGAGGGTGGAGATGATGAGGATGGGGAAGACGGTGGAGTGGGAGGAGAGGGCGGAAACATCAGTGGGAGCAGAGGGAATGGATGGGTGATATGAGAAGTAGGATCAGGAGGAGTAGAAGAGGAAGCGGGAGAGAAGTAAGAGGCATTGGCAAAGAAGGTGACATCCGCAGAGACATTGCTTGCGGGTAACAGGGTCAAAGCAGCAATATCCTTTCTGAGTGGGAGAGTAGCCCAGAAAGACACATTTGGTGGCACGTGGTGAGAGTTTATCACGGGTGGCAGCGGGAGAGTGCACAAAAGCGGTGCACCCAAAGATGTGCAGAGGAAGAGGAAAGGGATCCTTGTCCGGATAAAGAATGGAGAAGGGGGTAGCACCGTGGAGAACTGTGGAGGGAAGGCGATTGATGAGATAGCAGGAGAGGAGGACAGCATAGCCCCAATAGGAGCGAGGAACATGCATTTGAGTCATCATAGTGCGAGCGACATCAAGGAGATGACGGTTTTTGCGTTCCGCCACCCCATTTTGTTGTGAGGTGTAGACACAACTTGTTTGACGAAGAACACCATGGTGAATACAAAAGGAGGAGAAGTCATGGCTAAGATACTCCTTAGCATTGTCTGAACGAAGGAGCTTAATAGACGTATAAAACTGAGTCTTAACCATAGAATAAAAAGAGGTCCAAACAGAGAACAGCTCGGAGCGATCTTTGAGAAGATATACCCACGTACATCGAGAGAAATCATCAATGAAGGTGACAAAATAGGAACTACCCCGACCGATGGTGAGGTTAGGAGCGGGACCCCATATGTCAGAGTGAACGAGGTCGAACGGACGGGAAGAGCCTCGACTTTGCGTTGGTGGGAAGGATGAGCGGTGATGTTTGCCAAGTTGACATGCATCACAGTTTAGAGGAGGATGATGAGGAGGGAGGTGCGGCAGGAGCTGGCGAAGAATTCGGGGGGGAGCATGTCCAAGGCGAAGATGCCATTGGAGAAGATCTGTAGAGGAGGAGGAGAAGACGGATAGAGCAGAAACGTTGTCGAGAAAGTAGAGGCCACCACTCTCAGTCCCGGTAGCAATCGTCCGTTGGAGTCCGGATCCTGAAAAGCACAAGAGCTAGGGGTGAATATGACAGAACACCGTAGTTGCTTGCATAAAGAAGTAACCGATAATAAATTGCACGGAAACTTGGGCACATAGAGGGTATCAGCCAGGCAGAGAGATGGAGTGACTTGAACTATGCCCGTCCCATGGACCGGGGAGGGAGATCCATCAGCAACAATGACCGGGGGCAACTGAGCATATGTGTCAAGAAAAGAGAAACATTGAGGATTGTCTGTCATATGATTGGTTGCACCAGAGTCGATTAGCCATCTTCCGCGAGTAACAACATGAGCACTACCAGAAGAGGTAACCACGGAGGCGGACAGGCTGGAGGAGGGGAAAGCCATGGAAGCAAGAGAGGAGCAAGCCGCGACGATAAGAACAAGCCGCGAGAAGAGAAAAGAGCATCAAGCCGGGCGAACAGAAAACAGGTCGGGCGGCTAGGAAGGCCGCTACCAAGAAGCAGAGCAAAGCAGAGGGAAAGAAGTCGCACGGCTTGAAAAAGTCGGGCGAACAGAGGAGAACAGGTCGCACGGCAAAAGATGAGGCCGGCGCAACTAGCAAGAGGTCAAAGGCACAGCGGGGAAGAGGTCGCGCGGACTGAAAAACCCGAGCGAACAGAAGAGAGGAGAAGAGCAGGTGACCGCGACCAAGATGCGGGTGAGAAGGGAACAACCCGCACGGTCAGGCAGAACACAGCTGCAAACCGCGAGTAGAGGGACAAGCGGATATGGGGAAAGCAGAAGCGGACAGGGAGAAGGAGTCCGCAGCGGGTAGAGACAAGCCGCAAAGACTAGGAAGTCGGAGAGGCAAGAAAGAGCAAGGAGCGCGGCGACAAGGAAACAGGTCGCTTGCGACTAATAGCAGTAGGAGAAGAGAACAAGAAGAAGCAAGCCGCGCGAACAGGGCAGCGGACAGAAAACAAGCCGCTCGAACAGGGTAGCGGACAGAAGAGAAGGCAAGCCGTGAGACAGGTCGCAGAAAGCAGAAAACAAGCCGCGAACAACAGAGAGCGCACAGAATCAGGAGGAAATGACCGTGTCCTCTGATACCATGTTAAAAGTAGCGAATAGAAAAGAACAAACAGATAGACTTTTGAATAATTGAAATTTTATTATCCAAAAAAGATAACTATTACAAAGGTATGTCCTCCCCTTATATAGAATGGAGGAGAATGAGAGAATACAAATAAGAGATGTGGGACTAAAAAAATACAAGCTAAGCGGACTATACAAAGTAAACCGCACAAGCCGCGCGGTTAGACAGAAGGGCTAACCGCACGGCTACAACAAGAGAAGCAGAGAGGTCGCCTGTGAAGATCGCTAGACCGCCCGGTTTACAAACCGGCGAGTCAAACCGCCAGACCGCGCGGTCTTCAACCCGCCAAGACAGACCGCCCGGTCACCAACTTCAACAGCGTGCGAGTCGTAATCGGGTGTTTTGAGTTCTTACATGAGTAGATTACCATCCAAATTCTGGGACGTGTTTCTATCCTCACTTCTTGAAGTTTATAGTTGTGTATAATAGGAGTTTGGCCGCAGGAAGTCTTGGAATATCACCATTGTTATTGAGGGATCGGCATTAGTGGCACATCAATCCCAAATTTGGAGATAGAGTTTCTCATGACGTCAAGCAAAGTGTCGGATAAGGATCACTTGACTAGTGATTATTGTGGAAAGTCTTGTCATATTCGAGATACAAAGCTTCAACCTACACTATTTTCCTCCTCCCAGGGGTATAGCTACATCATGTGGTGATTGCGGTTCTCAAGGACAGTTTTCAGAGAGAAATTCTTCATCATATAACTCAGCTCATCCGACTGAGGTTCCCGAGGACAGTTCCCCTAGACATTTTTGTCCTACTCTTACTAATTAGTCGTGTTCTTTTTATGTTGAAGAGATGCAGACTTTCGCCGCTTGATGCATGGTCTTACTCTTGTGACTCTCCTCGTTTGTACTTCCACATCTGTCTTTGCTCACACAGATACACCAGGTGCCCACTCTACTACTACTCGCCCTTCTCATCATTGGATTATCGACTCAGGATCCACTTATCACATGACAGAATCAATTTCAGATTTTATGTCATACTCCTCAGATTGAAGTTGGAGAAATCGCACATTGTAATAAATCCTGAAAGGTTATATGAAACTGCTAAACATCATCAATGTAGCTTAAATAAATTTTTTAAATAAGAAGCTAAAAACATGAATATAACAATAAAACAGCAAAATGAACATATTTTGGTCTGTGTTTATGCACTGGTCTACATGAACACAGACAAGTGCATTTTACCTCATCAGATAAATACACATAGGGTATCATTATATTTAAACACACGGTAACGATGCATTTATTACAACACCTTGCTCTCACTTAAATATATTCCAACATTTTTTGGGCATCAGTTCCATCATCATCAAGGTTATGTAAACGCTAAGTTATATTTATTTTTCTTCATTGCCAATATCACAAAATTTCAGAGAAGATGCAAAAAGCCTGTCTAAGATGATTTGGATGCGTACAAAGGAGATCATTAGAGGCACCTATTAGGCATTGTGAGAGTCTAGTCACTAGGCATGTTAGATGAGGGAGGGGTAGACCAATAAAGACTTGGAAGGAAAACTATAGAAAGACATGATGTACTTAGGCATTAGTGAGATTATGACAAAAGATAGGGCACAATGGCGACAAAGAATCTATATAGACGACCCCACTATAGTGGGATAAAGGTTTGAGTGTTGTTTATATTTTTCTATTTTGTTTAGAATTTATATAAAGATATAAATAATGATTAAAACAAAAAAGTTTGCGTTGTAAGCATAAAGCATTGAAGTCCAAGCAAGTAGAAATATCCTTTGCCAGAGAAAGCAATAAAAAATAGCATAATTAGACGTTACTATTACTACCGCTGTACCGCATTAAGGTATCAAATAGAGAATCAAAAAATGATGAAAAAACATGTTTTTAGAAAATTTTCAGATTCACTTTAAATGAATTTTCTATATATGCAATAAGAAACAGCTATTTCAAGTAAGAAAAAAAACAAAAATGTGATTAAATATTTTGTCATTTAGTTCAACATCCCCAACTCTAGACGTAAGAGATTGCACCGAGCATCAAGGAATGGCTTTGTAAAAATATCTGCAAGTTGTGACTCGGTGCCAATAAAGCTGATTTAGACATTTTTTGTTCTTAATGCGGTCCCTAATGAAGTGATGCTTAACATCTTATGTTTTGACCTAAAATGATGAATGGATTATTTGTCAAATCAATGATACTCTTGCGATCACACTCTAGTGTTCACACTCTTGTTTTTTTATCCTTCATTGTTGGAAAAGGATCCATCCATCATTATTAATCTCTCTCTTTATCTTTTGTATTTCATTTTCCAAATTTTATCATAGCTTACTTTTGTTAGTCATTTGAGTAATTCTTTTCAATATTTAATTAGTTTTTCCATCTCATTATGATTTTCAGGATTTGAAGATGGAGAAGGTGATTGGTTTTGGTAGCATATATGATGGCTTGCACATGTTTGACTCATCTTGTGGGTCTCCATCTCTACAAGCTCTCCGCACTACGCAGACTTCCACACTGCTCACTTGACATCGTGGAATTGGTGGTCATCCCTCTGTTGTTATTACGCAACATTTATATCATGTTATTTCTTGTGTTTTAAAAGTCTTGTTTGTGATGTATGTGTTATTGTCAAACATCATTGTATTTTAGTTAATCGTATATTGTTACCCGATACTACATCTTTTTATGTAGTTGATGTTGAGGGGCTCTGCCCATTGTCTTTCTCGATGCAGTTGATTTATTATTTTTTAATTTTTTCCTTGCAGTACTTTGTTAGTAAACTCAAATAGTGGAGGGTTGCTTAATTCATGGAGGAAATGAGCAGTTAATTGCAAATGTGCGAGTCATGGAAAGTGACCCGTAAGAGGAAACATGCTTAGTGGAGAGTGGTTTTTTCTATTTTTAGTTTTAACATTTTTTAATTGTGTGCCTTATAATAATCGTGACTTATGGTGGGGCTTTAAAAAGGATATGATTGTTTGCATTCTAGTGAGAAGAAAAGAAGTTAAAAATGAGAAAATTACAGTTTTTTTCACGTGCATTGTTTATCGCTTTCTCTATAAGAGTTTCAAAATTGTGAGTGACATTCTTTTGCACTTCGTGAATTCTTTTGAGATTTCATTTCTCCCCTCCTCGAAAAAGTAATTTGCACCCCGCAAATTAGTATCAGAGCGATAGCAAGTTCCGGAAATATATCATTGGGACAAATAACGCTACTATGACTCGCGAAGATGAATTACGGAAATTGGAGTATTCAGATGCGGCACTACTAGGGGCCAAGATGTGTGGAAGTCGTTAAAAATGGATTCACCGAGGCGGAAGAAGCGGCGGGCATGATGGTGAACCAACTAAAGGCATTGTGAGAGACGCGGGTGAAGGATAAAATCACTCTCTACCTGCTATACCAAGTAGTATACTAGCCGAGCTTTGACAAAATTGTTGCTGCAACATCTTCAAGAGAAGCATGAAACACTTTGGAGAAAGTGTTCAAAGGATCGATCATATCAAACAAGTGCGCCTCAAACTCTGAGATGAGGATTTGAAAGAATGAGGATGAATGAGTCAGAAGGTGTATCTGATTACATCACGCGGGTGCAAACCATGGTGAATCAGGTAAAGGGAAATTGAGATGTAAACAACATGCGAGTCGTTGAGAGGATATTGCGGTCGTTACAATAGTTTTGAGAAGGTTGTGCAGTGATCGAAGAATCAAAGGATCTCGGTACGCTAACAGTGTGATGATCTTGCTGGATCTCTCGAGGTAGAATAGCAACGAAAGAAAAAGGAGGAGACGCTCGAAGAAGCTCTTCAATCCAAGGCGGCAATTAAGGTCAAAAAGGGGCTCTATTCTCTAAAATTTTGATGAAAAGGGCAAGGAGAAGAGGTCGCGGAAATGGTCGGGTGATAGAGGTTGTGGTCTAGGAGGATACTATGAAGAGGAGCAGACTAATCAACAAAGTTAGTGAAATCGAGGACGAGATCGTGGACGAGGCGTGAACGAAGGCGGTTGGCTAAATCACTCGAATGTCGAGTATTATAAATGTGGCAAACATGGTCACTATACAAAGGACTGCAATTCTGACAAGTGTTACAAGTTTGGCAAGTTGGGCATTAATCAAGAGATTGTTATGCCAAGAAGAAAGTTGAAGAGAATACTAATTTGGTCGCAAAAAAGGGAAGATGGGCTTCTCATGATGAGAAGAAACTCAAACGGAGAGATGATTTGGTATCTCAATATTGGTGCGAGCAACCACAGGCGCGGTTATGAGCATTTGTTCACAAAAATGTGATTTGAAGATGGCCACGTGGCATTTAGAGGTGCATCAAAGATCCAAATGAAAGGTCAAGATACGATTCTTACTAATAAAAAGATGGCACGAAAGGGTGATTGAGAGTGTTTATTATGTGCATGGTTTTAAAAGTAACACATTGCGTATGGGGCAAAACATGGAAAAAGACCGGTAAGTGTTTATGAAAAATCGAGTGCGACAACTGAAGAACAAAAAGGGGTGGCTAGTTGCACGAGTGTTGAGATGGAGAAGAACTGAATGTACAAGATCAACCTGGGTTACATACGAGAAAGATGTTTGCAAGTTGATGTATAAGGCAAGGCACCTCTTGCGATTCGGTCAATTGAACGATGAAGACTTGCAAAAAATATTGAAGAAGGAGATGGTGTATGGACTAACGGAGATATACTACACCAACAAAATTTGCAAGGAGTGTGTACTAGGAAAACATGCGAGAAATTCATTTCAAAAGAAGCCGGAATATTGAACAACAAGACTTCTTGAGTTGGTAACACCGACATTTGGGGTCAATCACTCCAGATTCATTCATCAGTAACAGGTACTTTATTATTTTTATTGACGATTATTCCAAATAGAAGGGTTTATTTCTTGAATGAAAAATCAGAGGCACTCAAATTATTTAAAAAATTCAAAGTCTTGGTAGAGAAGACAACTGGTAAATTCATTACAGCCTTACGATCTGATAGAGGTGACAAATACAACTCGGCGGATTTGCAAGTTAATGCGAAGGTAAGGCACCACTTGTGATTCGGACATTTGAACTATGAAGACTTGCAAAAATTATCGAAGAAGGAGATGGTGTATGGACTACCAGAGAGAGACTACACCAACAAGATTTGCAAGGAGTGTGTACTAGGGAAACATGCGAGGAATTCATTTCAGAAGAAACCGGAATATTGAGCAACAAGAATTCTTGAATTGGAAACACCGACATTTGTGGGTCAATCACTCCGGATTCATTCATCGTTAAAAGGTACTTATTATTTTTTTTGACGACTATTCCAAATAAACGGGTTAATCTTAAATGAAAATCTAAGGCGCTCAAAGTATTTAAAAAAGTTCAAAGTCTTGGTAGAGAAGACAACTAGTAAATTCATTATAGTCTTACGATCTGATAGAGGTGACGAATACAACTCAGCGGATTTGCAAGTTAATGCGAAGAACAAGGAGTAAGAAGGTTTCGAACCACCCATACTCTCTCCAACAAAAATGGTATGGCAAAAAGGACATATTGGAGCATTTTTGACATGATTAGGTCAATGTTGAAGGGGAGAAGATGCCCAAAGAATTTGGGTGGAAGCTGTGCAATGTTCAAGTCACGTACAAAGCAGATGTCAACATGCGAAGTTAGAAGATAAAATTCCACAAGAGCATGGAGTGGTCAAAAACCGACAATCTTGCATATCAAAATGTTTGGTAGTGTTGGTATATGCACGTGTCGGATCAATAAAGAACTAAACTAGAGACAAGAGCAAGAAGTTTTGTTCATTGAGTATGACGAAAAAACTAAAGGCTACAAACTTCATGGTCCAACAAAAAAGAAGTGATGGTGAGCCGAGATGTTTGGATGAATGAAGCAAGCGAGTGGGATTGGAAAGAGGAGAACTATCAACCATTTCATTAACAAGTCTTTTGAGTAGTACTTGTAGATCATCTTAGGAGAAGGATAAAACCAATGAGATTCGGCTTAATATGGATTGAGATGAACTAGGGGAACAATTTTGTAAATTGTGTCGTTATAAATGATATCAGAGTCGGACCTTCTGCATAAGATGTGTAGTTCAGAGATAAACTAAACAGAAGCATTTAACATTTTGAATCAGATAAGAGAGATCTGATGAAGGCGGACTTGGCAAAAAATGTCTTTGGGAGCGGTGAAGGTCAAACAAAAGCAACTTCTAACTAGGATGAACAATTTTTAAGTGAAAGAAAGTGAATGAATGAACTAAATCTCACATCGAAACTAAAATAGATGTTATTTGACTTAACTAATAATTTGAACTGTAAATAGAAGAGATGCTTTTTTCAAAGCACGTGGTGAATTTCTAATAAGAACTTCATAGGCAAGTGAGCGTTTGGATGAGAGATTGGGAGTATTTTGGGATGAATGGTCTCCTAAGAAGTACTTGAATGTCATCTTTTAAAAAAAGATAAAATTGCATTCAACTCATTATGAGATGAGAGGAATCAAAACAGATATACTCTAGATATCATGGGTTCGACCATTACATTAAATAATAGAGATTATTTTTTATTACTAAAAAGATAGAAGGGTCATTTGGCAATATAAGCTCGTAATATCAAATGATAAATCAATTGTGACTACCTATTAAAGACTGATATTAAAAGCATGAAATAACCAGCTTTGAGTGCCTAGCCATAAACTAACAACAAACAGCAGAACTCATATAGTCCCCAATCATTGAGGGTATGGGCGGGGGAAGATTGGAAACAGACCTAATGATGCAGGGACAGGAGTCCACCTGCCCTGCCACCTTGGCATCAGCACCAAGGGGCCCACCTGGAGTCAGCACCAGGCGGCTTTCATCAGGGCCGCGGCCCGTACACCCCAACCAGCTCTCCGCCACGGAGTCACCACCGCGCGGCAGGTTGTTGAAACTGGGGCTCGATCCCCAGACCTCCTAGATAAGAGGCTTTCAGCGGCACTCTCATCACCAACTGATCCGCGGATCAGTTGGTGATGAGAGAGTGCCGCTGAAAGCCTCTTATCTAGGAGGTCTGGGGATCGAGCCCCAGTCTCAACAACCTGCCGCGCGGTGGGTGACTCCGTGGCGGAGAGCTGGTTGGGGTGTACGGGCCGCGGCCCTGATGAAAGCCGTCTGGTGCTGACTCCAGGTGGGCCCCTTGGTGCTGATGCCAAGGTGGCAGGGCAGGTGGACTCCTGTCCCTGCATCACCTAACCTTTGGCACTATGCACAAAGTGGCCTCTCTCAGAGGAGAAAGACCAACCTTTGACAATATATGCACAAAGTGATGCTCACAGATACCATTGAAATAGTAGCCATAAACTAAACCATAATAAAATTCTTCATTGCCAAATTGTTAAAAAATGATAGTTAAGACTCAATGGGGAAGGAAATGAGAGAGCCAAATCATACCATTCTGGAAACCTTCTTCCAGAAATGTGGAGAAGGTTTTGCCTTTAAATAGGCCTTATGTAATGCTCTTGTTGTCATTGGTCCATCCTACTGTAACATGGTGGTCTTCTTTTTTTATTTTCTGAATCCTATTCTCTGCCCATTTCCTTCCTCCATTTTCTCCTCTTTTGTTTGCCAAGTTCTGCAGTATCTTGTCAAAAATCCATCTCCTAATCTCCTTTGTAAACCCAAATCTCCCCTCTCAGCATAAGCCTTTCCCCAACCTCCTCCACTTTATCTGCTACATTCAAGATGGCTCCTCTCTCATTAGTCCATTTGATGCTGCCGTTAGCCTACGAGATGACCTTCGTATCTGAGAACTCATGGATTCACAATCTTTTTTTGATCTTTCTTTTTTCTGAGAAGTCATGGTCTTTTTTTTATCTCTGAATCCTATTCTCTGCCCCATTTCCTTCCTCCATTTTCTCCTCTTTTGTTTGCCAAGTTCTGCAGTCTTTCTTGTCAAAAATCCATCTCCTAATCTCCTTTGTAAACCCAAATCCCCCTCTCAGCATTAAGCCTTTCCCAACCTCCTCCACTTATCTGCTACATTCAAGATGGCTCCTCTCTTCATTAGTCCATTTGATGCTGCCGTTAGCCTACGAGATGACCTTCGTATCTGAGAACTCATGGATTCACAATCTTTTTTTGATCTTTTCTTAGGGATTGGCTTTATGATGGCTTCTGGTTCTCACTAGTTTTAGGGTTTTTTGCACCTGTTTCACACATTCATAAACTGGGTCAAGACCAACTAACCTCATAGACGTCGCCTAGGGTTCCTGTGAGGAAACTGTTGCGGGCTTTCGATAGTCTTCACCTCTAGTTTCGGAAGCTAACCTCGACGATCGCCTGCAACCATTCTGAGCCTCTTCAAGTACCCCACCAAAGTTAGATCGCAACAGTTTCAGCTGATTCTAACGCGAATCCCTTGCGGGTCGGTTGTAAGAAACTTTTTGTTTCGATTTGTGAATGGGAAGAGGATCCGAGATGGGTTTTTACGGATTTCTTACATGGGGTTGATAGCTGCGAAGTATTCTCCGACTGAAGGAATCGGGGAGATCGCCGGAGGGGGGGTTGCCGAGAGCCGGTCATTAGGTTGCGTGTTGAAGAAGATTGCATCAACACTTTCGATGGATGTACAACATGACAATCTACACAAGTCCTTGCCGTCCGTGTGCTGCGGCGAGGAACGCGGTGCGTTCATTGTGCGGAAGAACTGAACCGAGGATATCGCCGTGGTTTTGGTGAAAATGAGCATCATCTGCGGCATGGATCTCCTCCTGGTCGATTTCTTCGACATTTTTTGAGCTGCTGAATAGCGGAGAAAGAAGATCGGGGGGAAAGCGGTGGCGAGAGAGAGGGAGGGAGAGAGAAAGGGGCTGGAAATTCAAATGAGACCTAAGTGGGAGAAATTATTGCATTCTGGCGTCTGATTCTGTTGGAAAAGAGGAGGGAGAGAGGACAGGGGAGAGCCCTGGAAAATAACGGCGTAGTCCTAAAATATTTGTTGGCAACGGCATGAGTGTCAAAACAAATTTTGAACAAAAAAAAAGTGCAGTAGTTTGGAGTTGGATCGGATGCACAAACAGTTAATAAAAATTTTACAATAATAATATGAGATTTTTTTTACAGTGGAAAATCCGGTAATGATGAAAAGCAACGTGATCGGATGTATGTCGAATCAAAATTCACTATTTAGTTTTGAGTTTACAAGTACTGTAAGTCTCCTCAGATGGTACAGACTACCTTTTTCACTAGAAGCTCTGAGTACAGAGAAAGTGAAAAATAAACTAAGTGCACGAAGTTTGGATGTGAGCATCCACGAAGCTTCGATTGGAGCATCCACGAAGCTTCAATAAGAGCACCCACGAAACTTGAATGAGTGTGTTCACGTGGAGAAAAATGTTTAGTCTTTCATGTGTGTTTGACGTTGATCTTGCGATTTTTCGCTGGGCGTGAGCGTCTGGGGCTGATGCTTGAATGTAGTGTGAGGGGATGTTTGCCCTCTTTGTTTAGACAGCTCCGGGGGACTCGGAGTCCGCTTTTAACTAAGTGGTGCAGGAGGACTCATGGTTTGCCCTAACCTTACTTTATAAGAGGATCATGGACTTACTCTTGTCTTGGGAGGACACGGGTTCTATTCCCTTTGAGGTGGCAAGTGATCTTTGTTTGTTTGTGTCTTGGAAAGACTTGGGGTTCGCTCCATTGTTGATGGAGACAGTGAATAACCTTTGTTCGTTCGCCTCTGAAGAGGACTGAGGTCCATTCGAGTAGAGGTGGCAAATAATATTTATTCATTCACGCCTCGGGATGACTGGGGTCCGCCTGGGTAGAGGTGGAGACAAACCTTTATTTGTTCGTACCTCGGGAAGATCGGGGTCCATCTAGATGTAGGTGACGAAGAATCTTTTTTTGTTCGTGCCTTGGGAGGACCGGGGTTCGACCCAGTGGAGGTGGCGAATTGAAGAACTTTTGTTCGATCGTGCCTCAAAAGAACTATGGTCCATCCGGATGGAGGTGACGAAGAACCTTTGTTCGTTCATACATTTGGAGGACCGGGGTCCGTCTAGGTGGAGGTGGAGAATACTTTATTCATTCAGGCTTCACGAGGACCGAGGTCCGCCTGGGTGGAGGTGGCGAAGAAATTTTATTTATTCGCGTCTTAGGAGGACCGTGGTCTGTCCGGGCGGAGGTGACAAAGAACCTGGAATAGGAGACCAGTTGTTATTTACCTCAGAGTTTTCTGTAAAGGAGGGTGAATGGAGATTAAAATTTTATTTCAAATACATTTTTTTATTCACAGAATTTACATATACATCAACAATTAACCAGAAATAGATGTAGATATATAAAATCATAGCACTGTTGAAACCAGGAAAAATCTCAACCTCAGAAATCGGATCAAAGCCGCCTAAGGTTACTGGCTCAGAAGCTAGATCAGACGGCAAGATGACTCGAATGAAGAATCAGGTCAAACAGGATCCAGGATGTTGCGGCAGGAAGGACCACCACGTACCCAGATGCTCGAAAGGAGCAGCCCCTTCTCAACCAAAAATGGCTGAACTGGGTACAAGAGAAGCTAGCTGGCAAAGTCGCAAAGTCGCGAGTTGCTCTAAGGAAAAGGAATCCGAAGACTTGGCTAGTATCCTGAAACGCGCGAGTATCCTGCCAAGGATTTCCAGTGCCTCACCTCGTACCCCTGGGGTCCTATTTATAGGAAAATGCAAGGGGAGCGGGGGTCATATTTATACCCCACCCCCCGGCGACTAGGCAACTTCCAGGGGAACTCGCATGGGCTGGCGAGTATCTCGCCTAGTCGCCTACCTGGCGAGTATGCGAGGGAGCTCGTTCTATACTCGCTCAGGCCTTCCGCGATCTTGAATGCTGACTTTAACTCCTGCCTTGACTTGTTGACCTTGACTTCTGCTGACTTGGTCGTGGTAGGACCCACTCTCGACGAATACGGGTTGTACACAGTCCCCGCTCTTTCTGAGCGACATCGGAGCTCGGAAAGAGACATCCAACACTTATTCGGCGAGCTGCGCTGCCGAGTATCTGGGTTGCTCGCCTCTTTTGACCATCGACCGATCTCTATAAATAGGGGGGCCTAGTTCTTTAGCTGGTTTTCCATAACTCGCGCATAATATTGAACGTCGAGAAGATTCTTCGTGATAGTCTCGTTGCGCTGACGAGCGTCATTGGAGTCGCTAAACCAAAGCGACCGCGCGAAGAGGATGTCGTCGCTGACTTACCTCCCCTCAAGAGGAAAAAGATAAAGAAGCCCAAGAATAAACCCGCCTCTGGCGATGATATCTCGCGGCCACCCCTTTCTCGCCCTGCAGCCCCCACCAGTAACCCCGTGCTCTCTACCAGCACGCAACAGTTGCTTAGCAACTTGGGACTCGACGACATTCCCAATGTCGTCGTCTCTGATGCGAGTCTCATTGACTCGCTTGACATTCCTGAGCTCGCCACTGCCATGGCCCCAGAACTCGCCTCCACTCCGGCGCCACAGCGGGTTGAAGTCGTCGACCTGCCAGGTTGTCTTTTTGCCGAGATGATTTCCCATTCTGACGATCGTTTCTATTGCTTGCTAACTGGACCATAATACTCGCAGATTCTCCCTCGGGGTGGTGTGGGCGCGGCTTTGAATGTCGCCCCGTTGAGCTTCGCGCTGCTTGTCGTCATTCCCGCCGGGAGACAAGTAAAGGCCGCGTACACAGTGCGGATTAATATCGGCGCCAAAAGGACAGGTGAGGCCTCAGTTCCTCCGGCGAGCAAGGAATCGCTGTCGAAGAATCCTCCACCGAGGAAGACTCTGGCGAGCAAGGATCCTTTGCCGAAGGACCCTCTGCCCAAGAAGGATCTGTCGGCGAGCAAGGGTCTC
The DNA here is from genome assembly GCA_039583875.1 of Platanthera guangdongensis. NCBI lineage: Eukaryota > Viridiplantae > Streptophyta > Magnoliopsida > Asparagales > Orchidaceae > Platanthera > Platanthera guangdongensis. The sequence continues at coordinate 23,450,143 of CM077157.1, forward strand.
CGGCGAGCTCTGCGCTGCCTGCGAGGAGTTCGGCTCCGCCCGCCACGAGTTCTGCACTGCTTCCGGCGAGGTCTTCTCTACCTAAGGCGAGCTCCTCATTACCCCGCCGCTGCGCTTACTGTTGAAGTATTAGACCGGGCGGCTTAGCGGTCTGATCCAGCGGTTTGTAGACCGGGCGGCTTAGCGGTCTGATCCAGCGGTTTGTAGACGGGGCGGTCTGGCGGTCTCACTCTACGGCTTGTTCTGTCCTGCTGGAGTTGCCGAGCGGTTATCCATCTGTCTAACCGCGGCCTGATCGGTCTCCATTATTCTAGCGCTCAGCCTGTAAATGTTTAGTCCCACATTGTTTGTATACTCTCTTTCTTATCTCCTCCATTCTATATAAGGGAGGCCATACCTTTGTAAATGATATCTTTTTTGGATAATAAAATTTCATTATTCAAAAGTTATTCGCTTGTTCTCGTATTTTCGCTTCTGTCTCTACTTCTAACATGGTATCAGAGGACACGGTCATTTCCTCCTGATTCTGCGCGCCCTCTGTTGTTCGCGACTCTTTTCGGCCTTCTGCGACGTGTTTCGCGGCTTGCCCTCTCTCTATCCGCGCGGCCTGTTTCGATCGCGCGGCTTGTTTTTTGTCCGCGACCTGTTCGCACGGCTTGCTTCTTCTTGGTTCTCTTCTCCTACTTCTCTTTGTCGCGGCGACCTGTTTCGTTGTCGCCGCGCCTCGTGTTCTTTCTTGCCTCTCCGACTTCCTAGCGCTGCGGTCTGTCCCTGTCCGCGTGTGTGTTATCTCTCTCCACGCGGTTTGCTGCCTGTGATTGCCTGACCGTGCGGGTTGTTCCTTTCTCACCCGCATCTTGGTCGCGCGCCAGCTCCTCTCCTCTTTCTGTTCGCTCGAGCTTTCAGTTCGTGCGACTTCTTCCCGCCGTCCCTTTGCCCGCCTTCTTGCCGCTCCTGTGATCTGCTGACCGTGCGGGTTGTCTCTTTTTACCCGCATCTTGGTCGCGGGTCACCTGCTCTTCTCCTCTCTTCTCTTCTGTTCGCTCGGCTTTTCAGTCCGCGCGACCTCTTCCCCGCAGTGCCTCTTTCTAGCCGCTTCTGTCCGCGCGGCTTCCTCTGTTTTCTAACCGCCTCTGTTCGTGCGGCTTCTTCTGCTTTCGGGTTCTATGACTACCTCGGTCTCACCACTACCCCTGCAGCTCCTTCTCCTCCTCCTCCTTCGGGTAACCTTGGCACCCTTTCCAAGCTTGTGGGCTCCAACTATCCCGATTGGAGCGTTTCTTTCACCTTTCTCCTTCATTCTCAACGCAAGCGTCATCACCTCACCGATGACCCTCCTCCTCGCACCTCTCCTGAGTTGATGACTGGGATGCGAGTGATGCTCTTGTTCGTACCTGGCTGGCCAACAGCCTTTCTGATGAGTGCCTTCCCATCATTCGCCATGATGAGGGTCAAGGCCGCATGGCTTCACCTCGCTGCTCTCTATTCTAAGGGGGGTCAGAGCTCCCGCATTTATACTCTCTATGCGGACCTCTTCGCCCGCCCTTCCATGTCACCGGCTCGGGCCTATCAGCAGGTTCAGGCCCTTGTGCTGAAATCCTCCAGAATCGCCCCTTCTCCGCAGACTTGGCCGACCAGCACAAACACTTCCAGGAACTCCTGGTTGTTTGTTATCTTCTTCGTCTTCCCGACTCTTATGATATGATCCGCCAGCAGATCTTGGGTGAGGCGGAATCTCCTACTTTGGATGCCACCGCGGCTCGCATTGCCGCCGTTACTTCGCTCCTCCAGCGGCCTCTGTTGGCCCCCCCCTTCCCAGGACTCCTCTGCTCACCAAGCTCAACGGGGGGGCCCCAGTGGCCGTGCTCCTCTGGCGGCCGAAGTTCCTCCCGGTTCCTCTGCTCTCACTTGTGGTCGTACTGGCCATACTGTTGACCGCTGCTGGAAGAAACATCCTCATCTTCGCCCTTCCGGTGATGATGCTCCTTCGGCCTCCGCCTCTTCTCGGCCGTCTGCCTCTGTGGCCACGACGTCAGGTAGTGCCCACGTCGTTACCAAGGTAAATGGCTGATTGACTCCCCGGTGCCACCAATCATATGACGGGCAATCCCCATTGCTTCTCCCGTCTTGAGACCCATGACCGCTTACCCAGTTCGTGTGGCGGATGGTTCCCCGTCCCCGGTTCATGGGACGGGCATGGTTCAACTCACTCCATCGCTTTGCTTGGAGGATACCCTCTATGTCCCGAAGTTCCCGTGCAATTTGTATCCGTTACTACTTTATGCCGGCAACTTCAGTGCTCTTGTTTATTCACTCCCACTACTTGTTCTTTTCAGGACCCGAGGACCCAGCGGACGATTGCTACTGGGACTGAGAGCGGCGGCCTCTACTTCCTCGATGATGTTTCCGCTCTTTCTGCCTACTCCTCCTCCACCGATCTCCTTCAGTGGCATCTTCGTCTTGGACATCCTCCTCCTCGGCTTATTCGTCAGCTTCTGCCCCACTTACCTCCTACCGGCTCTCCGCTCAACTGTGATGCCTGTCAGCTTGGCAAACATCATCGCTCTCCTTCCCTCCGAAGCAAGGCCGTGGCTCCTCTCGCATTTTGAGCTTATTCATTCTGATGTATGGGGTCCTGCTCCTACCCTTACTGTGGTCGGGGCAGTTCCTATTTTGTTACTTTTATCGATGATTTTACTCGCTGTACCTGGGTGTATCTCTTAAAAGATCGCTCTGAACTATTTTCTGTTTGGCAATCTTTTTACTATATGATTAAGACTCAATTTGCTATTTCCATTCAAATCTTACGTTCTGATAATGCAAAGGAGTATCTAAATCATGAGTCTCCACATTCTTTCACGAACATGGCCTCCTTCATCAAACATCTTTGTTTACACCTCCCAACAGAATGGGGTGGCGGAGCGTAAAAAAACCGTCACCTGCTTGATGTTGCGCGTACTCTCATGACGCAGATGCACGTCCTCACTCCTACTGGGGCTACGCTGTGCTCCTCGCTTGCTATCTCATTAATCGCCTTCCCTCCACAGTCCTCACGGGCAGACTCCCTTCTCCCTTCTCTACCCCCACCAAGAACCTTTTCCTCTTCCTCTCCGTGTCTTTGGCTGTACGGCCTTCGTTCACGCTCCCTCCGCTACCGCGACAAGCTTTCCCCCGTTCCACCAAGTGTGTCTTTTTGGGGTACTCTACCACTCAAAAAGGCTATTGCTGCTTTGACCCCCTTCTCCGCAAGCAGTTTGTCTCGCCGATGTGACCTTTTTGAAAATGCTTCCTATTTCTCTCCTTCCTCTTCTCTTCCTTCTCTTCCTTCTGATATCTCCTTTCCTTCCACACCTCTCCACGTTTTCCCACCTTCATCTCCTCCTCCACCCACTCCTTCCCAGTCCGTCTCCCCACACCCTTCCACCCTCTCTCCGCTGCCGTCTCTCTCTAGTCCCGGGCCAGCCTTCTCCGCCACGGACGCTCCGGCGCTGACGCTCCCGTCGCCGCCGCTCCCGATGATCTGGATGTTCCCATTGCCCTTCGCAAGGGGGTTCGGGCGTGTACTCAACACCCCCTCACGGCTGTTGTTTCTTATGATCAGCTTTCTCCTTCTCGCAGGTGCTTTGCCTTGGCTATCTCTGCCATTCTACTCCCCGTACCTACCAGGAGGCTCTCGCTCTCCTCATTGGAAGTCTGCCATGGATGAGGAGTGGCTACTCTTACTGACGGGGTACTGGACCCCCTGGTTCCTCCTCCCGGGGCACTGATGTGGTTGGCTGTCGCTGGGTCTTTGTTGTGAAGTTTCGCCCCGACGGCACTGTGGATCGCTACAAAGCCGGCTGGTGGCCAAGGGCTTTACTCAGACTTATGGCGTTGATTACTTCGATACCTTCTCTCCAGTTGCTCGCCTCAGCACCATCGGGTTCTCTTTTTCTGTGGCTGTTAACGGGCTGGGCTTTCTCAGCTGGATGTGAAGAATGCCTTTCTCTATGGCGATCTTCAGGAGGACGTCTATATGGAGCAACCTCCTGGGTATGTTGCTCAGGGGAGACACGTGTATGTCATTTGAAGAAGGCCATTTATGGCCTCAAGCAGAGCCCTGGGCATGGTTCGAAAAGTTCAGTGGTATTGTGGCAACCATCGGGTTTCAAAGGAGTTCGGCCGATCACTCCTTATTCATTCGCAAAACGGCCTCGGGACTGGTGGTTTGGCCGTATATGTGGATGATATTCTCCTACTGGTGATGACCGAGATGGGGTGGACTTGACGAAGAAGCACCTCCGCCAGCACTGGTCACGAAGGATATGGGCTCCCAAAATACTTTTTGGGGATAGAGATCTCTCGAAAACCTGACTCCTTGGTCCTCTCTCAACGGAGTAGTATGCCCTTGATCTTCTTCAAGAAGCAGCTTGACAGGTGCCAAACCAGCTCATCTTCCCATGGCTGTTGGAGAAGACAAGACGTGGACGGATGAATCGCCTCCTCTATCTGATGTCACACGGTACAGACGTTTGGTAGGCAAACTCATCTATCTCACGGTGACTAGACCCGACATCGCCTACGCGGTAGGAAAGGTCAGTCAGTTTATGCAAGCTCCCAGGGAGTGTCATCTTCAGTCCGCCCTGAAGATTTTAGAGTATATCAAAGCAGCACCAGGCAGAGGGTTACTCTTCCAGAAGAATGGCATCTGAGAGTGAGGGCCTACTCAGACTCAAGTTATGCGGATGACAAAGGCGATCGTAAATCCACGTCAGGTTTCTGTACCTTTGTTGGAGGTAATCTCGTGAGTTGGAAAAGCAAGAAGAAACAGTCTGTTGTTTCCAGATCAGTGCCGAAGCAGAATACCGGAGTATGGCGTCAACTACGTGTGAGTTAAAGTGGTTGCGGCTCTCATGCTTGACTGGGCGAGGTATATGATTGTCCTCTCCCATGTTCTGTGACAACAAGGCCGCTATACACATATCCAGAAATCCGGTCTTCCATGAGAGAACGAAGCATATAGAGGTTGACTGTCACTTCATTCGGGAGGAGATTTTGAAGAAACAGATTTGTACTCCTTTTGTCACCTCTGACAAGGAGTTGGCAGATATCTTCACCAAGCCGGTTTTACTTCCTTCTTCCGCATTTGTGACAAGCTGGGCATGATTGATATCTATGCTCCAGCTTGAGGGGGAGTGTTGAAGTATTAGACCGGGCGGCTTAGCGGTCTGATCCAGCGGTTGTAGACCGGGCGGCTTAGCGGTCTGATCCAGCGGTTTGTAGACCGGGCGGTCTGGCGGTCTCACTCTACGGCTTGTTCTGTCCTGCTGGAGTTGCCGAGCGGTTATCTCATCTGTCTAACCGCGCGGCTGATCGGTCTCCATTATTCTAGCCGCTCAGCCTGTAATGTTAGTCCCACATTGTTGTATACTCTCTTCTTATCTCCTCCATTCTATATAAGGGAGGCCATACCTTTGTAAATGATATCTTTTTTGGATAATAAAATTTCATTATTCAAAAGTTTATTCGCTTGTTCTCGTCTTTTCGCTTCTTGTCTCTACTTTCTAACACTTACCAAAGTCGCCACCATCCAGTCGGTGACTATATCCTTGTCTCCACTGCAGCCTCTGATCGCGCCTTCTCAAGTCGCCACGACGCGACTTCCTCCGCCGCCTCCGCTGAAGAATCCTCCACCACCGGCGAGTTCGTCGCTTTCTATGCCTCCCTCACATCTCGCGGTCAGTAAGTCGGTCAGGCCGCGGCCGAGCTACTTCCCGCCAAGAGGTGCGGATTCTGGACAAGGGGGACGCGGGCAAGGCAAGGAGGCAGAGCTCGCTTGTGGGCCATCTTCAAGCCGGCGAGATGAGCCAACTCGCAGATCCCCTCCTCGCCGATCTAGATCTCCTCGCCGATCTAGGTCCCCTCGCAGCGGTATGTATCGCTATTGATGTGCACATGGCGGCTATGTATCTTCGTCTAATCCTGGCGACTTTTATTTGCTGTCAGATCGGTCGGCGACTCCTGGGGCGGCCTTCATCGATGCCATGGGGTTACAGGGCATGGAATATCGTCGTGCTGCCGCTCGCGCCTACATAGAGCTGGAGAGCAAGTTTGACCAGCTGGCGATCTGCGAGCCTCATCGCCGAATATCATCGTTGGAAGTGCGGATGGCGAAGATGGAAGAGCTCAAGAGTACGCTGGAGAGCTATGAATCCCACTTCCACATGGTAAGGGAGAATGATCGTCAGCTGGCGATCAACAATCACCGCCTCCAGCTCGTTTTTGAAGAGGTCGCCGGCATTCGAGCGAGTATGGGCTCTGTCGGCAGATTGTCGAGGATGGAGGAGCAGTTGCGGCTCGGCGATGACGCGATAGCAGTGGCGACGGAGCATTTCCGGCGAGCGCGCGAGATGGGTTGGGCCGGGCGACATCCACATCCCCCAGAGAGGCCTAGGCCTTAGAATTTTCTCTTTTCATTTTTCTACTGTTTGGAACTCGCCCACTGCGGCTTTAATGGATTATCATTGATTGTAATAAGCGAGTTTGAATCTCGCGTCTTTAGCGTCTTGGTTTCCCTTGTGTTGTTTATGCGATGTCTTGTCTGGTCTGTGCCGAGTTTGTTCTGCAGGTTGGATAATGCTTTATCTGTTCTGCGCGACTTACGCAATGGAGCCGGCTTCCTCGCTTAGTGCGCGACTTGGTTTAATACTCGCCGTAAGGAGAATATACCCCCCCCCCCCCCCCCTGGCGCCTATAAATAGAGGGGGTAGGTAGGACATAAGTACGTTGTTGCGCTTTCGATCCCCTAGCTCGCGAGTATCTATTCCTGCTCGCGTGTTGCGACTTTTGCTCTGCTCCTCGCAACCCCTTTTTTTCTTCTTTAAAACTCGCAGGATGGTAGGAGACGACGCCAATGCTCGCCGCCAAGCCCATGCCGCTAACTTTGCGGATGCAGCTTTCAAGAAGTCGATCACCACTGAGCGCGGCCTAGAGAATTTTAGGGAAAGACTTCTCCCCGAGGGATACTCGGCAAGACTTCCGGACCGTAGCGAGCGACTGAATACCTTCATCGAGGGCGCGCTGGTCCTTCCCCTCCGCCACTTCGACGCTGGCCTGCGACTTCCACTATTGCCGGAGTATTGTGATATCCTCCGATACTTCGGCATAGTCCCCGCGCAAATCAACCCCAACGACGTCGCCATCATTATGGGGTTCCTTTGCTATCTGCGCGAGGAGAGAATCATCTTCGATCTCTCTGTATTCCGCAAGATATTCGCCTTCGCTGCGACTGCCGAGGGTGTGGTCTATTTCAGCAGCCATGTCTGCACCCTGGTGGGGACGGCGAACAAAGTACATCGGTGGAGCGAGATGTTAGTCGTCGTCGAGGGTGACTTTGGCGACGTCCAGGGAAGGCCGCACCAGCCTGCTGATGTCGCCTTCCTTCCACCGATACTGGAAGGCGCGCGCGAGCAACTCGTCGAAGCGTTCCGAGGTCGCCGGTTTGATGTCATCTTTTGGCGACTAAACGTCAACACGTTGTTCGAGGTCCACTACAACAAAGGTAAATCTTAACTAGGAATGTCGGTAGCATACTCGTCGCAATAATAGCTTATTTACACTACTCGGCCTTTTGCAGAGCCGAACGAGCTCCCGGTGAGGCCGCTTCCTCCAGCCAAAGAAGTCGTCACCTCGCTATTTGAGCCCAACTCGCCAGCTGATATCGGCGAGAAGAAGAGAATCGCCAAGGGCAAAGGCAAAGTCAGGTCGCCGGGCCCCGCGACCAAGAAGCAGAAGGTTTCGTCGCCGCATCTCGACGACCAGGACTCGCCGCTTCACGCTTGGTTTCCCCACTTCCACCCCAATTTCAACTTGGGGCTGGGCGCGGTTGACGCCTATGGTCGCCCGCTGGTGACCTGGGCGTCGGACGAGCATCTGGTGACGCTGAGCACCAACCTCCCCTCCTGGGCGGAGGAGGGGGAGGACAAGGGGGAGGCCTTCGCCGTCCTCCACGCGATGTATGGGCGAGGCGACGCCGAGGCTATGCTGGATCTCAGCGAGGAGGAACTCGCCCAGCAAGCGGCCTGCTCGCTCGCCCGAGCTGTCGAGTTAAATCACTTTGCGGCGAGGAGGATGCTGGAGAGGACAAAGGCCTTGAAGATCGTCAGTAAGAAGGCGATCGATCTCGGCATGGAATCTACTCGCTGGCGAGATTATGAGGTATGTCGCCTTTACGCGCGATGTCAATGTCGTCATGTGTGCTTTGGCTGACTTCGTTGTTTGTCCCAGGCTGCCGAGATGGAGACCGCCAAAAAACTTTCCGAGTATGAGGCGGAACTTGCCAAGGCTTGGACTGATTTGGAGGCAGCCCAAATTCGCGCGGCCGAGATGGAATCTCGCCTGGCCATTTTGGAAGCCGGCGCGAGTTCCTCTGCTCCTCAGCCGCGCCCGGAGGACGATCCTCATTACGCCATCAAGCGATCTCGCATCCTGTGGGAAGAGAGGTCGTCCGTCCGCCGCGAGATAGCCCGTGCGGCAGGCAACGTGGTCCTCGCGAGGCTGAGGATTAGCGGGAAGCTCGACGAAGGGGAGAAGGAGTTCACAGTCGACGAACTCATCCCTGAGTTACTCGCCGAGACGATCTCGCCAGATCGCCTGCCTCCGACGTCGTCGGGCTCTGACAGCAGCGGCGGCAGTAGCAGCAGCATCGGTAGCGGCGAGGAGGAAAGCGAGGAAAGCGACGATGAAGAGGACGCCGACATTGGAGATGAGGAATATCGGCCAGATACTGGCGACGATGAGTCCTAGTTGCTCGCTGATATTCTTCATACTCGCATGATATAGTCTCTTTTTTGTGACAACTTTTGTAACTTGTAAAATTTTTAAAGGAAATATATATACAAGTTTAAGTTACCATGTTGTTGATTTCTTATTCGCTTATCTGCTGATCTCGCATGTCTGCTGATAATACTCGCTAGGCTCATAGGCTCGGGGAGAACGAGTGTTCGCGATGATTACTCGCACGCCGATATTGTCAATAATCGCGTATTTGATACTCGCGCGCCCATAGTCGTCCTCCATAACTCGTGCCCTGATACTCGTCCGTAGCTACTCGCCATGTCAAACTCGCATTTGGCTATGCCATACTCGCATATTCACCGCTGCCTGCATGCATACTCGCCCCAATGCTGCTCGCATTATCCCTCCGGGAAGCTTGGTCTAACTCGATCTCACTCGAGGAGGTCTGTGGCCAATATACAGGAGGAGCTCGTGCGGGGATTTGGACTTACGGGAACCTACCACTCGAGGACATGAGCATTACTGGAGTCGACAGCTCTCAGGAGCCCTGCTCGACTGGAGTGATGTAGGTCGACTCAGGGAGGCAAGTAGTCGGTCTGCAGGAGAGGAGCTCGTATAGAGATCTCGGACTACGACATCACTCCAGCGAGGATCTTGATCTCACTCGAGGAGGTCTGTGGCCAATATGCAGGAGAAGAGCTCGTGCAGGGACTTGGACTTACGGGACCTACCACTCGAGGACTTGAGCATTGCTGGAGTCGACAGCTCTCAGGAGCCCTGGTCGACTGGAGTGGTGTAGGTCGACTCGGGGAGGCAAGTAGTCGGTCTGCAGGAGAGGAGCTCGTACAGAGATCTCGGACTACGACATCACTCCAGCGAGGATCTTGATCTCACTCGAGGAGGTCTGTGGCCAATATGCAGGAGAAGGCTCGTGCAGGGACTTGGACTTACGGGGACCTACCACTCGAGGACTTGAGCATTGCTGGAGTCGACAGCTCTCAGGAGCCCTGCTCGACTGGAGTGGTGTAGGTCGACTCGGGGAGGCAAGTAGTCGGTCTGCAGGAGAGGAGCTCGTACAGAGATCTCGGACTACGGCATCACTCCAGCGAGGATATCTCGCTCGAGAAGGTCTGTGGCCAATATGCAGGAGAAGAGCTCGTGCAGGGACTTGGACTTACGGGGACCTACCACTCGAGGACTTGAACGTTATGTTTCCTGCTGCTCCAAGAATTCGAAAATGGATTAAGTGCATCGATATCTTTGAGGAAGAAGAAAACAGAAATCGAACGACGATCTTGTCGACGTCGAGTTGGGAGGTTGGTCGTCCAACCCTGTTCCTGATAGTTCCTCCAGCCGGAGGAGAGATGCAATCGGGGGTAGCTAGGCCGACATGCAAGGGGGGAGCTGATCTCGGCCGTCAATGCAGGGGTCCGGTCTTACAAGGGCGCTTATATCCCGAGACATCGTCCCATCGTCCGAACTGGGATATCCACGAGAAACAGGTCAAGGGCACGTTTCCCAATCCAATCGCTGCGATCGTTCTTAGCTCTGCCAACTAGCTGCGAGCGCAAAAGCAAGAGCGAAGGGTTATGTCTTCCCGAGGGTCCTCCGGGACGCACTCGCGACTATCATATTCCCTCGGGCCTATCCTGGCTCCCTGGCTACCAGAGGGAAAGCCTGGCCAGGTTGATCCTTCCTCAAATCCGAGAGGTTGGGGTCCAGACCTGTTCCCGCTAGTTCCTCCAGTCGGATAAGAGATGCAGTCAGGGGTAGCTAGGCCGACATGCAAGGGGGGAGCTGATCTCGGCCGTCAATGCAGGGGTCCGATCTTACAAGGACGCTTATATCCTGAGGCATCGTCCCATCATCCGAACTGGGCTATCTAGGGGGAACGAGTTGACGGCCAGCTTCTCGGATCGATCTCGAGGTAAAACCTTGAGTTCCCAGAAAACTTGCGATAAAAAATAGTATAAACAGAAGAATAGTCGTCATTGTATATATATAAAAGTATGTACAAGCAAAATACATCATCGGCTGCTAAGGATAGAACCTTTTCAGGTCATCTCCGCTTCAAGTACCTCCCAGCTGCTCTCCAACCTGATCCTGGAGATAATAGCCCCCGGTGGCCAAGGCTTCCTGGACAATGAAAGGACCTTCCCAATTTGGATGCAGCTTGCCCACTGTTGCTCCCCTTCCTGCGGCGTCCACTTTCTTCATAATCAGATCTCCGGCGAAAAAATGCCTTAGGCGGACATTTTTGTCGAAGTGCTTTGTCATGCGCCGCTTGATCTCCTCTTGGCGGATGGAGGCCAAGTCACGAAGCTCTTCTACGAAATCCAGTGAGAGTCTTTGGGCGTCCTCATTATCTAAGCGCCATTCTTCGCCACCATCTCCAGCTGCTATAACTCTCGGGCTCCGAACCTCGAATTCTACTGGGATGAGTGCCTCAGACCCGTGGGATAACTTGAAAGGAGTTTCTCCCGTGGCCGAGTTTGGAGTTGTCCTCAAAGCCCAGAGAACCGAGGGGAGCTGCTCCACCCAGTTGCCTTTCAAGTTGGTGACTTTTTTCTTCAGAAGGTTGATAATCAACTTGTTGGCAGCTTCAACTTGTCTGTTGCTGCGAGGATGATGTACAGAGGCGAATCGAAGATCTGTCCCTAGCTGCTTGCAGAAGTCCTCTAACTCCAAACTGGCGAACTGCGGCCCGTTGTCGGTGACGATGGCCCGGGTAATCCCGAACCTGCATGCAATCTCTCCCCAAATGAAATTCTTCACGATCTGCGACGTGGTGTTGGTTAGGGCCTTTGCCTCGATCCACTTGGAGAAGTAGTCGATCATAACTAGCACGAACTTCCTCTGTCCGCTGGCCTGAGGAAAGGGGTCGATCAGGTCCATTCCCCAGATGGCGAAGGGCCATGGAGCAGTGATCGAGCGAAGGTGTTGAGCCGGTTGTAGTTGAAGGGGCGCGAAGAGCTAGCACTGGAGGCACTTTTTGGAGAAGGTCTCTGCGTCCTTCCTAATGGTGGGCCAGAAGTACCCATGCCTTAGAATCCTTTGCTCAAGGGTCCGAGTTCCCGAGTGACTGCCGCACTCTCCTGAGTGAATCTCTTACAGGACACGAGGTATTTCAACCTCTGATAGGCACCGAGCTAGAGGACCTGAGATGGTTTTGCGGTAGAGTTCTCCTTCTTGAAGCAAATAGTAAGCGGCTTTATAGCGAAACTTCCTCTGGTCTCCTTCGCTGGCTGGTATCTGTCCCGTCGTTAGAAAAGAAATGAACGGATCCCTCCAAGATGGCCTCTGCTCGATCTCCATCATCTCCCCTTCCTCGATGGACGGTTTGAAAAGTTCAGTCACGATCCCTCCAGCCCGGGGACCGTATTTGGCAAGATAGTCAGCTTCTGAATTCTCCTCTCAGGGCACGTGCTCGACGAAGAAAGATTGAAACCCCCAATCAGACCTTTTACCTTGATCAAGTACCGCTGCAAAGTCGGATCATTCACCGCGAACTCGCCTCTGATCTGGGAAGCAACTACCATCGAGTCGGTGAAGGCCCTGATATCTCGAATCCCCAACTCCTTGGCGAGACGCAAGCCGGCCACTATGGCTTCGTACTCTGCCTGATTATTGGTAACTGGAAAGAGGATCTCGACTGCCTGCTCGATCCTGGTTCCTTGAGGGCTTACGAGCACGACTCCGACTCCCACAGAGTATCAGCCCGAAGCCCCATCAACAAACATCTTCCAGGATACCGTGCTAGAAGAGCCTTCCTCTACTTCCACTTCGGCCGAGAAGTCGGCAAGGAAATCTGCCACCGTCTGCGCCTTGATTGCTACCCTTGGAGAGTAGGAAATATCGAACTCGCTAAGCTCCATTGCCCACTTTTCCAGTCTGCCAGAGTACTCCACTCCATCCAGGATACTCCTTAGAGGATAATCGGAGACGACCCTGATGGAGTGAGCTTGAAAATATGGGCGAAGCCTTCGAGCCGAGACCACCAAAGCGAACACCAGCTTCTCCAGGATAGGATACCTCGTCTCCGCCTGCCGCAGCACTCTGCTAACATAATAGATAGGAAGATGTCTCTTGCCTTCCTCCCGAACCAGCACCGAACTAACCGCTTCTGCCCCGACTCCTAGGTAGAGGAAGAGATCTTCATTACCCCGCGGCCCCTGGAGGAGAGGAGCTTGGGTTAGCTGCTGCTTGAGCTTTCCGAAAGCCTCCTCGCACTCCGATGTCCACTCGAACTTCTGATTTCCCCGAAGGGTCTTGAAGAACGGAGAGCACTTCTCCCCTACCTTGGACAAAAAACGGCTGATGCCTGCCAGCCTTCCCGTCAGCCTTTGGACTTCCTTAGGATCTCGCGGCGACGCCATCTCCAGAATGGCCTTCACCTTGTCTGGGTTAGGTTCCACCCCCCTGGGAGTGAGGAGGTGACCTAGAAACTTCCCTCTTCCCGCACCGAAGACGCACTTGGCCGGATTGAGTTGCATCTTGTATTTCCTCGGGGTGGCAAAGGTCTCCACCAGATCCGCTATGTGCTTCGCGACGCTCTTGCTCTTGACGAGTAGGTCATACACATAAACCTCCAAGTTCCGCCCCTTCTGCCCTTTGAAGATCTAATCCATCATCCTCTGGTAAGTGGCGCCTACATTCTTGAGCCCGAAGGGCATCATCTTGTAGCTATAGCAGCCATCGCTGGTTATAAAAGAGACGTCCCGACAGTCGGGGGGATGCATCCGGATCTGGTGATATCCTGAAAAGGCATCAAGAAAAATCATCACAGGAAACCCGACGGCGGAATCAACCAGCGCGTCGATTTAAGGCAAGTGGTAGCAATCCTTCGGGCAAGCTTTATTTAACATTGAAAAATCAATACATAGACGCCAGCCCCCTCCAGGCTTTTTCACCATTACAACATTGGAGACCCAGCCTGGATACTGGATCTACGAGACAAACCCTGCCTTCAACAGCTTCTCCACCTCTTCCCTGATCGGCTCAGCTAATATGGCGGCGCTCTTCCTCTGCTTTTGTCGAACTGGAGCCGCCGCAAGATCCAGGTTGAGGCGATGACAAGCAACATCAGCGTCCGCCCCTGACATCTCGGCGGCGCTCCATGTAAAGACATCAACGTTGTCCTGCAGGCAAGCGGTCATCTCCATCTTCCCCCCAAGCAGCAAAGATCCTCCCACCTTCAGCAGTCCCGGTTCTCCCCCTCGAGAGATCACTTCTATCTCCTCCACCTCCTCAGCAGCACACAACCCTTTCTCCTTCTCCAGCAACTCTTCCATCTTCTCCGCGTCACCCATCCAGCTGATGGTGCTGACGACGTTCAAGTAGCACTCCCTGGAAGACTTGGGATCTCCCCCGATCCTGATCTGTACAACTCCGCGGCAGTACTTCAGGCATTGGTGATAAGACGACGGAACGGCCCTGAAGTAGTTGATAAGAGGCCGCCCGAAGATGACGTTGTATCCACTCGGTGCGTCGACGATGATAAAGCGGCATCGGATCGACGTCCCACCGAGTGTAACCAGTAGCTCCACTGCTCCCTCCACCTCTTTCTTCTAACCTGAGAAGCCAAAGAGCGATCCATCTACAACTTGGACCCGGGACGCTTCCACCTAAAGCCCGACGAAGGTTCTTTTGAAGATGACATTTACCGAAATCCCGTTATCCGCGAGAATTCGGTCGACGGTGAAGTCCTCGATGGCAGCTTGGATCACCAAGGCGTCATGAAAGGGGTTCTCATTCCCCAGCATATCTTCCTCTGAGAAGGTGATCTCCTCTAATGGCGGCGGGGTCTGTGACGTCGAAGCGACGTTCTTTCGATAGATCTGGTGAAGACTTCCCTTGCGGGAAGCTCCAAGCCCGGCCCCTCCATTGATCACTCCTACATGTCCACCTCCTAGGCCATGTATTACTTCCCCACGAGTTCCCAGATCGACTCGGTTTTCATTCCTTCTTCTTGTCGGAGCTTGAAATGCCACATGCCCTACCGGGGCCTCCTGCCTCTGTTGCTCTCTCTCTGCCGCTCCTGCCTCCAGCCTCCTCCTTGCTTCCCAAAACTCGGGGCAAGCCAAGGTCCCGTGCCCCTCTACTCGATGAATATCGCAGTAAAGGGGAATCGCCGCCTCCTGGTGCATCACTCGCTGCTCCCTCCGACGTCGCTTGTTGTCTTGGCGAGCGATGGACATTGTCTCTCTTCTTCCTCCTCCTCGACCTCCCTCTTGCCGATTTCCATTCCTCCTCTCTTCTTGATATCGCTGCCTTGCTGGCCTGCATTAGGGGCAATTCTCTGGATACTGGAATCGCCTTTACTCCCTTCCTCTTTCTCGTGCTTCCGCCGGTCTTCTCTCTTCCAGTCTTCGAGGCCTCTCCTGCCTCCTTTCTTCAACCCTCCTGGGTTCCTCCCTCTTCCTTCTCTCTTCCTTCCTTGGCTCTTCTTTCTTCTTCTCCTCCCTCCTTTCTGGCGTCCTTCTTGACCTTAACCCCGAAGGTCCTGCTCTTCCCTTCTCCACCGCAATCTCCCCATCTAGCCTTGCTAAGAAGTCTTTGTTCTTCTCCTCTCCGCGAACAAAAGTTTTCGCCTTCTTTATCATCTCTTCGAAAGATCTCGGGGGGCTGGACCCCATCTCCAAACTGAAGAGTCCCTGCTTCAACCCAAACTTGAGGGCCACCATCAAAGTAAAACTGTCCACCTCCTCCACCTCCAAAATCTGCTCCTAAAAACGGTCGATGTAGTGCCTCAAACTCTCGTGTTGACCTTGGACGATTTTGAAGAGGGTTGTCGCTTCTTTCTTCCTCTTCTTTGAAGTCGCGAACCTTGTCATAAGCCCCCGACGCAAGTCTGAGAAGTAATACACGGACCCTGCCGGTAGTTGATGGAACCAATCTCGAGCATTTTCCTTGAGAGTGATGGAGAAGAACCTGCATTTGAAGGCGTCGGACATGTTGCGAATGGAGACTACATCCTCAAACCAATGAAGGTGTCTGACATGGTCGTCTCTGCCGGAGTAATAAGTAAGAACGGGTTCCCGGAACCCTTCTAGAACTAGAGCGGCGAGGATCTCGTCACAGAAGGGGCTCCTCCCTCCCTGGCGGTGACGAGTCTCATCCTCGCTGGAAATGTCATACTCGATGTATTGGCGAGTATCTCTGAATCTCGCCGGCGACATTGGATCCCGAAAACGAACCCCCTGACTGCTCGCCGGATAAAGCCGCGACTGCATTGGTCGCTCTTCCCTTGCCCAAGCGGGCTCATTTCCAGCTCGCCTCAGCGGCGCTTCCTCTTCTAGCGGCGTCAGGCGACGAGGGGAAGTCGCCGTGACCTCTGGGCGCTGAGCGAAACCGGTAAGAATGGTTTGCTCGATCTTCCTCGCGAACTCTTCAAACGCGGCCACTGTTACAAACTCGCTACCTCGCGCGACATCTCCTCCCACTGCCGAGTTACCGACCAACTCTCCTTGCTCGCCACCTATGGTCATCTCCCTCAACTTCCAAACTTTCCTCCTTGGCTGCGATCCACGCTCACCGCACCAAGTGTTGAAGCCAGGAAAAATCCCAACCTCAGAAATCGGATCAAAGCCGCCTAAGGTTACTGGCTCAGAAGCTAGATCAGACGGCAAAGATGACTAGAATGAAGAATCAGGTCAAACAGGACCCCAGATGTTGCGGCAGGAAGGACCCACCACGTACCCGGATGCTCGAAAGGAGCAGCCCCTTCTCAACTAAAAATGGCCGAACTGGGTACGAGAGAAGCTAGCTGGCAAAGTCGTAAAGTCGCGAGTTGCTCTAAGGAAAAGGAATCCGAAAACTTGGCTAGTATCCTGAAACGCGCGAGTATCCTGCCAAGGATTTCTAGTGCCTCACCTCGTACCCCTGGGGTCCTATTTATAGGCAAATGCAAGGGGAGGGGGGTCATATTTATACCCCACCCCCCGGCGACTAGGCGACTTCCAGGGGAACTCGCATGGGCTGGGCGAGTATCTCGCCTAGTCGCCTACCTAGCGAGTATGCGAGGGGAGCTCGCTGATACTCGCTCAGGCCTTCCGCGATCTTGAATGCTGACTCTGACTCATGCCTTGACTTGTTGACCTTGACTTCTGCTGACTTGGCCGTAGTAGGACCCACTCTCGACGAATACGGGTTGTACTCGCTCAGGCCTTCCACGCTCACCACACCAAGTGTTGAAGCCGGGAAAAATCTCAACCTCAGAAATCGGATCAAAGCCGCCTAAGGTTACTGGCTCAGAAGCTAGATCAGACGACAAAGATGACTAGAATGAACAATCAGGTCAAACAGGACCCCAGATGTTGCGGCAGGAAGGACCCACCACGTACCCGGATGCTCTAAAGGAGCAGCCCCTTCTCAACCAAAAATGGCCGAACTGGGTACGAGAGAAGCTAGCTGGCAAAGTCGCAAAGTCGCGAGTTGCTCTAAGGAAAAAAATCCGAAGACTTGGCTAGTATCCTGAAACGCGCAAGTATCCTGCCAAGGATTTCCAGTGCCTCACCTCGTACCCCTGGGGTCCTATTTATAGGGAAATGCAAGGGGAGGGGGGGTCATATTTATACCCCACCCCCGGCAACTAGGCGACTTCCAGGGGAACTCGCATGGGTTGGGCGAGTATCTCGTCTAGTCGCCTACCTGGCGAGTATGCGAGGGGAGCTCGCATATACTCGCTCAGGCCTTCCGCGATCTAGAATGTTGACTTTGACTCCTACCTTGACTTGTTGACCTTGACTTCTGCTGACTTGGCCGTGGTAGGACCCACTCTCGACGAATACGGGTTGTACAAGCATATAATTAAAAATAAATGCATAAACACAAAAGATACAAAGATTATAGTGGTTCCCCCTCAATCTGGGTACATTCACTCTTCTAACCCCTTGATGGGAATTCACTATCACATTGTCCGAGTATTTTGATCAAGAAACTCTTAGAACAACCATCATATCTTTTGATAATGAGATTTTGAACCAATACAATCTGAGACTTTTCTTAAAGAGACTCTCAGAACCTCTCACTGAATCCTTTGAAAAAGGATTCTCAAAGCTCTTTTCGTAAAGTGTAAGAAGAGAATGAAAGAAAATTTGTGATAGAATTAATCTTCTCTCTATGTCCTCTCAGTAGATTTCTGAGGACTGACAATGATGATATTTGGAACTTTTGATAAATCTCTGAATATCAAAATCACAAAGATTATGAGTCTTGTTTCCAGATTATTCTTGAATCTTCTCTGAATTTGATGTAATTTTCTCTTGATAAGAAGAACAACTAATTCTTTTTAGCAGATTCAACAACACTCTAACAATCGATTGATTGATTGAAAAAATTTACTTGTTGATGATGCTCTTCCAAACTTTCTCTGTCGAAATCAAACTATCACAATCTGATATGAATTTATTGATCGTTTGCAGTTGATGATTGACATGTGAATTCAATAATAACTCATCATTGTTGTTTCGCTATTGTATCTCATCATATATATATGCATCAACTTATGGTCGGCGCATGTTGGCAAATCATGACTTTTCTCTTAAATTCTATAAGCTTTTCTTATGTCTTTTATATCAATAACATCTCAGGACTTCTAAGACCAAATTACCCTCACTATACAATATGAGTAATAAACTTAGGATGTAAAATCACAAAAAATAATTTATTAAGATAAATCATAGGGTTTTTCCCAACAATCTCCACCTATTTAACATAACAAATTTTACAAACTTCAAAAGTGATTTTACAAATTTCAAAAGTAATTTTACAAATATACAGCAATAAGAATACACAGTTTTGATTTAATATGTATTGATGACAGATAAAAATAATAAATGACATATATAAGCAGCAGCTGAATATATGAGGCTTCCATAAAATCTCTTAAAAATGGTTACATAGTTAACATAAATATACTTTCAGAAAATACTTATTATAAGAAAGATTTTTCCTTTTCCTGGTAAATACATGTACATCCTGATTTATCTTTTTAATGGAAGAATCTTGACACTCCCCTTGAGCTGTCACAACATCATCCACTATTTCTCTGACTATTAAGAGTATATTAGTTAAATTCTCTTACACTACTTTCCCCTAAACTAATACATCAGAATCCTGAATAGCTTGATCATTATTTTGTTATGTCTTCTTCTGAATAGCTTGATTTTCAGATGTTTGCTCATTTGCTTCTCTGTTTAATAGAACTATTTGTGCCTCTTTAAGAAGAGTTTCATCTTCTTCTAATGGTTCCATGTACTGGTCTTCCTCAGACATCTCCCCCTTCTAAACCTCATGAGCCAAGGAGGTTAAGAATGATCTTGTTACTTCTGTGAAAACCAGTTTATTCTGAATATTTATTATAGAATTTTATGCCCCAAGAATTTGATTGAACATACTTTCAACTAATGATTTGCAACTTAAGGCATGCTCATCTATAAGGGAAGTTAGTGAAGCAGTTGTCTGTTGTATAGCTTGAATAATAACTATGTTAATATCAAATGTCTCGAATGAAATGTTGCAGCATGACTATGTTCAATAGAATGATGAACATTGTGATGTTGTATGTCTGTATATGGTAGTTCAGTATTGATAGTTTGATCTAGAATGAACTCTTGAATAAAATCTTGGGATGTAAACTCTGTTGTATTTGCTGGAATGACTATTTCATGAGAAGTATCAGGCAATGATGTTTCTGTTGATAAGACTAACTCATCTAGTAATGGTGAGGATGGGGGAGAAGAATCCTTCTTTGAACCTAGCTTAAGTATTTGTCTGGTTTTCTTTGAAAACAAAGCTATAATAAGTCTTTTGTCAGGAGGTATATGTATTCCTTTTGATTTGTATAGTATAGGGTAATGTTGTTTTAGTATCTCACTCATAAAATTCATATATGCATTATCCTTATGATCTATAAGATTTAGAATACACTTTCTCTAATTAATCTTCTTTCCCAAAATCGGAACTATCATTAGATGTAGTTGGGCTTTAGGAACAACATCATGTGCTGATATTTTGCACATCAACACCTTTCAGATGCGGACCCAGCAAGATTTTCCAGTGGGGGAGTTCAATAATATAAAAACACAAAATATTGATACATACATACAATAAAAATGACAACAAATTATGACATTTTGAATTAACAGAATTAAAATACTTACTTGCTTACAATACTCCTCTTCGATGTTTCATGTTTTGAAAATATTTCATAATATCTTTGTTTTCGATTGTAGAAAAGATACTTTTTCTATATAGGTTACCAGACAAGCATTCATCCAATCATCTCTCATCCGACTGCGTAATGATGTTTTGATAATATTCATCGCTGAGAAAGCTCTTTCTACACTTGCAGTTGCAACTGGTAATAGTAGTGCTAACTTCACGAGCAAATATAATAATGGGTATAAAACATCTTTCTTTAATTGTACTAACTTTTGAGCCAATCCTCCAAGCACTCTAACATCTGTGAATTCTCTGCATGCCCGAATGTCTAAAATGTAACTCTCAAGTTGATTATCAAGTTCCATTAAGACAATTGGGGAAAAGTCCAATGGATAATATTCAGTGAATCGAACTAATTTCTGCTTATCAAAAGCAGAAAAATCATTACTTGGATCTAAACATGTCATACATAGAAGCAATTCCGTGTTTGTTTCATCAAATCGACTATTAAGCTCAGTAAGTTGTAGATCAATAACCGCATAAAATAATTCAACTCGATAGAAGTGAAGGTTCGTATTATTTTCGGATTTGTGTCTCGATCTCCCTCGAGCTACAAATTTGCCTTCCATATTTAGAACAATAATATCATGTTTTTTGCAAAAGATAGCAACTTCATTTAGTAGATGATCTCATTCATTGTCTCTCATTGCTTGCAGTCGTATCTTGGAATTTTTGACAAGAGTCATAGCATTTACATGATCTTGATCGTTCATTTGTAATGCTTGCGACAACTCATTTGTAATTCCTAATACAAATTTCATTAAATGAGTCAAAAACACAAATTCAAAACATTGCATAGCCTCCAAGAAATCACTTGCTTCAGCCCTATGCTCTGAAAGATTGCCCTCCTCTTCAATTACTTCAAGCACATTAATCATGGAGGAGAACAAGCAAATTAAATTCAAGAGAGTTCTATAATGAGAATTCCACCATGTGTCCCCCAGCCATTGTAAGTCCTCTCTCTTGATTCAAGTCTCTTCCTGTTTCCACTTCACCACTATAAATTCTTCAATAACTTTTGTATATTGCTTCTCTCAGAGAATGTCTCTATGCTGGCATGATGCTCCAACAATATTTGTTATAATTGTTATCAAGCTAAAAATAGAGCAAACCTTGATATGTTTTTTTGCGACAGTAACGAGTGTCAATTGAAGTTGATGAGCAAAGCAATGAACATAATATGCAGATGAATTTTCAGTCATAATCAATGTTTTAAGCCCATTAAATTCCCCGTGCATGTTACTTGCTCCATCATACCCTTGGCCCCTCAAGCTTGATATACTCAACCCATGTTTAGTAAAAGAAGACTCAATAGCTGCCTTTAGTGATGAAGTTGTAGTATTCTCTACATGAACAATGCCTAGAAAGCGCCCTATTACTCTTCCTTTTTCATCAAAAAAACGTAAAACAATTGTCATATGCTATTTGACTAATGAATCACGAGCTTCATCAACTAAAATTGAAAATAATTTAGCTTGGACGATATCTTTCATGATAGAACATGTAGTCTCTATTGCTGCAGCCTGCACAATATCCCTTTGAATGCTTGGTGCTACTAACTTGAGATTTTCAGGAGCATTCTTTAATATCACATTACTTATTTTTTTCATTATGGTCGACGAGAAAGTGGAGTTCAAGAAAGTTTCCTCGGTTGCTTGAGTCACAAAATTCATCGTGACCTCGAAAAGCTAATCCTTGCTTTAGAAGAAACCTAATGCAATCCACTGATGCTTCTTGGCGTGTACGATAATCCATTCGAGCTTGGTTAGATTGAGTACACAAAGCAATTTCAAAGTGTTGCTTTTTATTCATCAGGTTTATGCAAGATTCAAACATTAGTTGTGGACACTATTATGATTCCCAACATGAACATCTAATCTATCTTTATGCTTCCAATTAGTGAACCCACCGCTAATGAAAGCATCTCCGCCGCCATGGTCACCATGAACGGGCTTGAATAAATAACAACATAAACAAAATGTGACATCTTTTTTTATGCTATATTCCAACCAGTAATTATATTCTTGAAATCATGAAATAATAAATCTACGTGGGTTGTTTCCAAACATTCTTGTAGGAAAAATATGATTTTTGGGCTGGAAAGCTTTTTTTGCAGATACCATCTTCGAACCTTCTCTCTATCATTCGACTTATAATCATAAATACTTTTTCGTAATCCAGGGTCCGCAGGAAGATCATCTACATTAAGCTCTAACTGTGAAAGCACAATAGAAGAACTTGCATTTTCTTCATTTACTTTTCTTTTAAAAAAACTTTTCCATGACTAGTGAACTGAAAATATAAACAACATATGAAATAGAAAAACAAATTTTAAATTCAAATAGAAATACAATTGAAACAAATCATAAAGTTGTAGCAAAAGACTTAATTGATGATAAAAGATAGAAATACTTACTAACAAGAGGTATGAACAATTAATTGCTCTGTATAGTTTGCAAAATATGTGAATTTATTGCTCTGTATAGTTTGCAGCCAAATGTGAATTTATAGTTTCCTGTTCCTGTATAAGGATATGGACATTGTGTGAAGATTGATAAGAAAATATGTTCAAAAGATAGGATATTGTGTGAAGATTGATAGGAAAAACCAAGATTAAAGAACTATACTTGATTCTTGCATTCATTCATCATCTTCTTCAAAATAAAGCTCACACAATTACAAGCACATTTTTTCATTTTACTGATAGCAGGGACTTTCTCACTACAACAATCAGAGAGCAGCAAAATCCTAATTAAAGGACAACCACAAGACTACAGTCTACAAGACAAAACACAAAAAGGGGGCACAAAGCCCAAAACAGAAAAGCAGTCAAGCAGAACCGATGCATTTACCTGAAGAAATAAAGAAAAAGCTAAAAGGCGCACCACTTCGCAGTAACATAGTAAAAGGAATCAAGAAAATAAGGCAAAGAATGTCAAGCCTAAATCCAAAATTAATTGGCCGATCACTGTTGCATTTACCTGAAGATTTCCATTCGAAGAAGATGAACTGGGAGTCTGGGACTCTGGGAAGATGAACAAGTGAACAGCGAGAGGGAAGAAAAGCAGTGAAGCAGAACCTTCGGCTCCGTGTCTGGCGAGAAGACGGCAATAGCTTTGCTAGCCCTTGAAATTACAGTACCTTCGCCTTCGCGGCTTCACGGCTTCGCGGCTTCGCAACTGGCGAGAAGAAGAAGTTAGGGTACCTCCTAACCTCCGCCGGAGAAGATGAACTGGGAAGATAAACAACGAGAGGGAAGAAAAGCCGAACATCCTTACCTCCGGCTCCGTGTCTGGTGAGAAGAGGAAGGAAAAAATCGTGCTCGCTTCGCTCACTCCCGCAGTCGGAATGACAAACCCTATTTCCGCGAAGAATGTTCAGTGTGGGCGGCCGCCCACTCTCGCCCTAATATAGGTCCGCCCCTGACACCTTTCCCAGTATATATGCAAGAAACTCATATTCTTCTGAAAAGTCTTTCTTTTTCAAATGAATTGAGTTATCTTTATAGAAATTCATCTTTACCAAAACTTCCTTAATTTCTTCATCAGTTAGCTCTGCTTCTCCTTCTCCTAAAAGCAAATCAAATGTTGTCTGGATAAGTTTCGCAGTTATACAGACCTCTGATTCATTTACCTAGCGATCATTGTGTCATCTTCATCAATTGTAACTGAACTAATGAACTCTGTTAATTTCACAGAATATAATAAATATATTGTAGTAATCAGCTTGTTTAAACTGACATCTGTAAATAATTGCAATACTCTTTTAAAAGAATCTGCTATAGCAGTGAATGAGTCTAGATCAACACTATAATCGGAGTTTGTTTTGGTTGTCAGTTGAGAACCTACAAGGATTACAAGAAAGAATAGAGAGAAAGAGTCGAAGAAAAGCAAAGCGGGGAAGATGAAGAGTTTGAAGAAAAATATGACATCTAAATAGATGATGCGTCGAGAAATTATGGCATAAATATTTTTTTAGTCGACGTATATAAAAATATCATAATTGACGCATGCGTTGAATGGTATCAACGTTGCGTTGAATTGATACAAAACTCTTCATAACCACCGTCTCTAGATGTTGCGTTGAATAGAATTTGATGTTCCGTCAACTTCTATTCAACATTATGTTGAATACAGACTTAAATTTTAATTCTTTTGCAGGTTTTTCTCAGCAATATTTGTAATTTAAATTAAGAAATTTATAATGACTAAGCTTTATCAAGCATACCCAAAGCATTGATAAAGTAGTTGTGATTGGTTTCATCAAGAGGCTTTGTGAAAATCTCTGTCCTCTAACTTTCAGAAGTCATATATTCCAGGGAAATTTTCCCATTTTCAAAATTGTCTCTGAGAAAGTGGTTCCTATTCTCTATGTGATTTGTTCTGCTATGAAAGTCAGGATTTGATACGATTGAAATAGCACTTGAACAATCACAGATTATTGTGGAATTGGTGAAATTCAAGTTATAATCAAAGTACTAATTTTACATCCACAAAATCTGCAAACAACAGCTTCCAGCTGCAATATATTCAACTTTTGATGTTGAAGTGGAGACGGATGTCTGCTTTTACTGAACCAAGAAACCAGTCTAGCACCTAGGAATTGACAAGTTCCAGAGATACTTTTTATATCAAACCTACATCTTGCATAATCAGCATCAGAATATCTATATAATTCAAATTCTAATTCTGCAGTATATCATAATCTCATCTTAGGTGTACCCTTAAGATATCTTAAAATTCATTTTTCAGAACTAAGATGTGACTCTTTAAGATAAACCTGAAACCTTATACAAATACCTGTGGCAAACATCATATTAGGTCTGCTAGTTATGAGATAAAGAAGAGTCAATAATTGTTCTATATGTTTCTGATCCACAAACTTACCAGTAACATCCTTACCTAGGACAACATTATTAATCATAAGAGTTTTTATTATGGAGGCATTTTCCATGAAAAAATTCTTAATAAATTCCTTGGTATATTTATCTTGAGAAATGAAGATACCTTCATTACTTTGCTTTACTTGTAATCCAAGAAAAAAAAGATAACTCTCTCATGCTACTCATTTCAAATCTGAATTGCATTAAATCAGTAAACCATTTGCATAATCCAGAATCTATTGAGCCAAATATAATATCTTCCACATAAATCTAAACAATAAGCAGTTTTTTCTTGTGTGTTTTAGTGAAAAATGTTTTATCTGTCTTTCCTCTTATGAAAGAGTGATATAAGAGAAATGTGGATAAGGTCTCATATCAGGCTCTTGTAGCTTGCCTTCGACCATAAAGTACTTTGTTCAATTTATAAACATGAGAAGGATAAGTTGGATTGACAAAACCTGGTGGTTGTTCTACATAAACCTCTTCTTGTAAAAATTCATTAAGAAGGATACTTTTGACATCCATCTGATATACTATAATTCTTTTATATGATGCATAGGCTGAGAGTAATCTGATTGCTTCTAACATTGCTACTGGTACACATGTCTAATTGTAGTCAATTGCTTCCTCTTTCATGTGTCCCTGAGCAATCATTCTTACTTTGTTTCTCAATATCACTCCATCAGTATCCATTTTATTCCTGAATATCCATTTGGTTACAATAACAAGGTAATTCTTTGGTCTCTCCACTAGTTTCCAGATTTTTTTCCTTTCAAATGTTGCAAGCTCTTCTTGCATATCCACAATCTAGTGTGGATCAGTATCAGCTTCTTCAAACTTCTTAGGTTTGAAGTGTGATAGTAAGCACTGCAACATCACTCCAATAGATAGTTGTTTTTTAGTTTTTACCCCTTGATTTGCATTTCCAATAACTTGTGATGGAAGATGACCCCTCAGAATTAATCTATCTGGATCAATTATTGTTTGAGAAATTGGAACATGATCAACTTATTCTTCTATTATATCTTCATGAGGTAATTCAACTTCATGATCATTAGTCTGTTTAGTAATTGTTGAATTAACAGGTCCTTTTATAGGTTATTCATCATCAGAACCCTTTATATCATTTTCTTTTTGATGATTATGGTTTTCTGAAGTATTTTCTATATTCTCCTCTACTTTCAACTCTTTAATACTTCCATCCACATTAATTTGTTTCTGCAATATATCTTTGGTGGAAGTTTCCTCCCCCTTAGAACAAATATGAGTTTCATGAAATACTACATGCATCAATTCTTCAATTTTAAGAGTCATTTATTGTAACACACATAATTTCTGCTTGATAAGGAATAACTCAGAAATATTCCAACATTAGCTTTCTTATCAAATTTGGCTAGATAACTTTTCTCATTATTAAGAATATAAAAAACACAGCCAAATATTCTGAAATAAGAAACTATAGGTAACTTACCTTTCAAAAGTCATAAGGAGTCTTTAGTTTAGTATTATGAATAAGACTTCTATTAAGGACATAATTAGCCGTGTTGACTGCTTCAGCCTAAAAGGACCTAGGCAAGTTGGACTCCACTAACAATGTTCTTCTAGCTTCAATGAGTGTTCTATTTTTCATTTCAGCAACTATAATTGTTTCAGAGTTCTAGGAGCTGAAAAGCTTTGTTTTATCCCTTTATTCTCACAAAATATACAGATTAGTCAATTTTCAAACTCCGTGTCATGATCATTTTTTGATCAAAGATACTTTAGTATCAAATTCAGATTAAATTTGTCTAATGAATCTTGTTAGAGATGTGAAAATTTCAGACTTTGCTTTTAAAAAAAACACACAACCGAACCTTGAAAAGTCATCCACAAAAGTGAAAGACTTTCCTCCTAAAATTTGAGTGATAAAAAGACCAAATAAGTCCATATATAGTAGGTATAAAATTATTGGAGAATCATTCTTATCAATTGATTTGAATGAAGATCTTACCTATTTACCTTGCTGACAAGCTCTACATGGATTAACTTTTTTATACTTACCTTTTGGTAAGCCTCTTACTAACTCATTCTTTAAAAGCTCTGTTATGGTCTTGTGGCTTAAATAACCAAGCCTTCTATGTCATAGTTCATTCACGTCTACTTCAGTATTGAATAGACATAATTCATTGTTAGAATAACCAAAATAAAAAACATATATATTGTTATTTCTAGCACCAGTTACCACAATATTATATGTTCTAAAATTTATTATTTGGCAAATATTATTAGTAAACACAACCTTGTATTCACCATCATACAATTGACTAATGCTAATTAGATTATGTTGAAGTCCTTCAATATAAACTGATGTGGAGCATAGACGAGGATGCGCTTTAGGCCCGTTCAGGGCTGATTTGATAACTTTTCATATATGGCATGCCCGGATCGACGATCGGACTCCGCGATTGCATCTGGAGCATCGCCGTGAGTCAAAATCTTATATTACTTTATGTTTTTTGGATTTTTATTTCATGTATTTTGAGGCATCTCCCGCCGGCCAATAATAGTCATCGAATGGGATGCCCTATCATTTCTTTTCTTATAAACATGAGTTATGAGGGCTGAAATGATTCATTGTTGGATTTGGAGAAGAAGCATTCCCGGATTCCAGCGATCCCTACCCGGTGCCGATGTCGTGGAACCCTAGGTAACGACTCCTAGGCCGCCAAACTTCCCCCAAGGTACTACCTATCCATAGACTTCTTCTTCCCCCTCCGAAACCCTCATCCGCAACCCATAAGCCCCCAAATCCCAACCCTTACCGTTGTCTAGGAATCAAGAACATTGTTCACGTACAATGTTCACGCGGAAACACTGTTCACGCAAGAACATTGTTCACCCAGAAACACTGTTCACGTCGGAATAATGTTCACGCAGGAATACTGTTCACAATAAAACAATGTTCACCGGAAACATTGTTCACCAAACACTATTCATGCCGACCCTCCATTTCTTCCCTCCCGTGGATCCACTTCTCACCGCTCCGAAAACCCTAGATCTACCTTGATTTAGTGCTACCGCCCTCCGATCCATCATTTTCCCCAATATTCATCATCATGTATCCCTGATCCGCTGTCAAAACATCAGATATATCCACTACACCCCGATCCATCCCCAAGTGGCCGGATCTTTTTGTTTCCGACACATTTTCCCGCTTTTCCACCGGGGGCAGACACCTCGCCATCGCCGTACCATCGATTTCGCCTCTGATCGCCCGTCTACATATCCGTCCTTCAAATTCTCTAGTGTCTCGGTTCAGCCCTCTACGTTGTGAGCATTTGTGGTATTGTATTCTGTGATTTGATATTTTTCATTTGGTGTTTTATTGTATTGTGCTGAGATTATTATTGCTTGCAAATTGCTTTTATTATACTAATAAGTGCAGGAGGAGTTATTCACCGCATGCTTGTTGTGGCACTCCGAGCGGAGGAAGCCGTTGCTTAATTGCTAAAATTAATTGTTTATCTCCTTTTAATTATCTGTGTGGTGTTAATAATCTCATTACTGATTTTGATTGTCGTCATCGACCGACGATTGTATTGCATTTAGAGTTGTATTAGTGTGTCACCCCTGCACCCGCACCTAGAGTCATAGTTTTTGAGCACCACTAGCCTACCTTACATCATAAACTACTTTAGCAAAAGTGATATCCCCAATTTTGATCATACCATAACCTTTGGTCTAACCATAATTAGAATCACCAAACACTACCTTGCGATCATTTTTGACATTGAAATTTATCAGCATTTCTCTTTGTCCAATTATATGTCTGAAGCATCCACTGTTCAGATACCGCTGCTGATTTGTGGAAGGGTAGTTTTTTTCATGCACATGATTTTAAACATTAGTTTGAATCCAAGCTACCTTGCACACATTACTTTTTTCCAATGTAAGGTGTAATGAAAGTATATGATGACCTTTCATAATACCCCTTATGATAAAAGAGTATTGGTCTATTAAACAACCTATTTCCAGTTTTATGACCTTTAATAAAGCAATATTGACAAAAATCTTTTACAGAGTTATTTTGATAAGAAAAATTGTTTTTCAGGGATATGCGTCAAGTTGAAGTCGACACAACATTTAGAATGTGTCGATTTGAAGTCGATGTTTCACAAGAGTTGCGTCGATACGAAGTCAGTGCATGTTACTGACAATTTGTAACTACTGGTTTTTATTTCTTATTTAACATTGGTTGTCTTTCTACAATACTTTTTTTCTTTGAACTTACTCTTATCATTATTAAAGCTTGTTGTTCTTTCTGGATATCTACAATGAGTTGTTTTGAATAGTCCTTCCTTTGTTTTATAAATGAGACATGGTTTTTTCAAGCGAGTTTATTATTTATTCCTACTATCCCGTGAGGGTTTGCTCCTAATCTCAAATGATCAAACTTGTTCTCAAGATTTTCAATAATATTCTTAAGTTGATAACTCCTTGCATTCAACAAGTCTTCAAAGACTTTTGTCTTTGATAATTCTTCTTTCAACATAGATTTTTTTTTTCAGTTAACTTACTTACATGTTCTATCAGGTTATCTATCTCAATTTTTAAAATCTTATCCTATTTTATTTATTCATTATCATCAGGACAGTGTTCATATAATTTCAATTTTTACCTTAATAATTTAATTTCCTTTTCTAATTCTGTTTGAACTATACAAAATTCTCTAAAACATACTTAAAAATCATCTGAAATAAAATCAATATCATAAAAACAATCAGATACCTCATTTGTATCTGATCTGATTCTGTCTCTAAAGCCACGAGATCGACTTGCTTCTTCAGTAACAATTTCTTCTTCTGATGAAGAGCTAGATTCACAACTTGTGTCACTGTAGGTTTCAGCGATAAAACTTTTTCCCTTTTTCTTATCTTTTCTTTTCAAATATTTATTCTTTTGATCCTTGTTACTTGATTTTTCATTTTACTGATTTGAATATTTTGTTGATATATGTCCGGATTTTTTGCATGCCAAACAGATTATCTTCTTGTTAGGAATCTTGTCAAACCTTGGTTTGCCTTGATATTTGTCTCTTCTCCTAGAACCTTTTGATTTTATTTTTTTTCTAAATCTTCTTTCTAGAAGATTAAACATCTCATTCTCTGAAATAGATGACTCATCCTCAGTAACTTTGAAAGCAACTGATTTTTCTCTAGAAGTTAAGCTATTCTCCTTAGCTTTTGTTTCAGTTCTACTATTTAGTAGTTGTTCATGTGACTTCAACTTTCTGGCAAACCATATGTTGTAATTTTTTTTTTGACACCTTGCATCTTTAATGACCCAAATTCTAGAATTTAATGTACTTGGGAAGCACATAAGTAATTTATCATTTATTTCAGTGAGAGATATGTTTTTATTCAATCTCTTCAACTCATTGATTATCATGTTGAATTTGTCATACATTTCTGCTACAGATTCACTAGTTTTCTTTTGAAAAGTTTCATAATGAGTGATTAAAAGTGATCTTCTATGCATTCTCTCATCTATGCTTCCATCAACTATTCTTGAAAGTGATTCTCATATCTTTTTTGTTGACTGACAATCGGTAACTTTTTGAAATATATCACCAGACATAGTAAAAACTAATATGTTTATAGCTTTTGCATCACAATCTTTTATCATCATCTCCATGTCAATCTATTCACTTCTTGGTACAGGTTCTGCAGTTGTATTTCCCTCTGCATCCTTCTTATATGACATTGGTGATCCTGTCAAAATTGATTCAAATATAAACTCATCAATAGAGTTCACGTATAATCTGATTCTGTTTTTCTAGAGTGTAAACTTTTCAAGATTACATACTGGTGGCCTAGTAGATGCAAATCCTTTGAATGTGTTTGAAAACATTTATGAAAATATAAATATAAATATACTAAAGTAACTGATATGATCTTTTGATTAAAGTGTTAACTTTTTATTAATTAATCTCCTCTAGAATAATCGAATAATGATCAACCTCCCTCTAATACCAATTGAAATAGGAGACTAGATGCTATTTACCTCAGAGTTTTCTCTAGGGGGGGGGAGGAATAGAGATTAAAGTTTTATTTCAAATACTTATTTCAATTCACAGAATTTATATATACATCAACAATCAACCAGAAATAGATGCAGATATATAAAATCACAGTGCATAATTAAAATTAAACACGCACAAAAATACACAAGACAAAGATTATAGTGGTTTTCCCTCAATCTGGATACAGTCATTCTTCCACCTCCTTAGTAGGAATTCACTATCACAGTGTGAGTCTTTTCATAATGAGACTCTTAGAATCAACACCAGTTCTTTTAATAAGGAGATCTTGAACCAATATAATATGAGTCTTTTCTCGAGGAGACTCTCAGAACCTCTCACTGAATTCTTTGAAGATGGATTCTCAAAACTCTTTTTCACAAAGTGTAAGAAGAAAATGAAATAAGATTTGTGATGGAATTAAACTTTTCTTCGTGTCCTCTCAGCAGATTTCTGAGGACTAGCAATGATGATATCTAAAATTTCTGATGAATATCTGAATATCAAAATCACAAAAATTATGAGCCATGTTTCCAAATTACCCTTGAAACTTCTTTTAATCTGATGCAATTTCATTTTGAGAAGAAAAAAACTAATTTCCTTTAACAGATTAAGCAAACACTCTAACAATCGACTAATTGATGACAAAAAATCAATTGTTGATGATGATCTTCCAAATTTTCTCTATTGAAATTAAACTATCATGTGCCAATATGAATTTCTTGATCATCTGTAGTTGATGATTGATATGCGAATTCAATGATAATTCATCATTATTGTTTCTCTGTTGTATCTCATCATATATATATATATATATATATATATATATATGGATTGACATCTTCTGACATCTCCAAGATTCTAATATATAAATCCCTTCTTGAGGTAATTCTGATTGAAAACCTCAAAATAAATTTTGTTAAGAGATTCAGTCGACGTAATGTCGAATTCTAATCGAAGCAACATCAAATTCTGACTATCTGTAAGAATATTTTTGTAGTCGACGTTCCGTCGATACCATGTCGAAGTATGCGTCGATATAATTCTTTAATTGTCGTCGACTTATCAATTTCAGTTGCTCTGACTTCAATTCAAAACAACGTCGAATTCCAATTAAAGTTGCGTCAACTTGTAGTCGACGGATGTTGACAAATCATGACTTTTCTGTTAAATTCAGCATGTTTTTTACGAGTCTTTATATCAATAGCATCATAAGACTTCTAAGACCAAATTACCTCCACTATATATTACGGATAATAAACTTGGGATGTAAAATCACTAAAGATAATTTGTTAAGATAAATCAAAAAGGTTTCTCCCAACAGAACCTTTGTTCGTTCGTGCCTCAGGAGGATCGTGGTCCATTCGGGTAGATGTGGCAGAGAACCTTTGTTCGTTCGCGCCTCAGGAGGATTTGAGTCCATCCGTGTCGAGGTGGCGGAGAACCTTTATTCGTTCGCGCCTCAGAAGGACAACGATCCGTCCGGGCGGAGGTGGCGAAGAACCTTTGTTCGTTCACGCCTCAGGAGGACCGTGGTCCGTCCGGGTGGAGGTGGAGAAGAACCTCTGTTCATTCGCGCCTTAGGAGGACCGTGACCCGTCTGGGTAGAGGTGGCAAAGAACCTTTGTTCGTTCGCGCCACAGGAGGACCGTGGTCCGTCCGGGTAGAGGTGGCGAAAAACCTTTATCCGTTCATGCCTCAAGAGGACCGAGGTCTGTCCTGGTGGAAGTGACAAAAACATTTGTTTATTCACACCTCAGGAGGATCGAGGTCCATCTAAGTGGAAGTGTAGATGAACCTTTGTCATTCTCGCCTTAAAAGGACCATAGTCCGTCATGGGCTCGTTCTTCTGAGTGGTTGTTATAACAAATAAAGATAAGGTCCATTGCATTAATTTTGAAGGGAGGTACAGGAATGCGCAAGTCTGACCGAGTTGCTTGTTATTCCACTGGTGAGCAAACTGTTAGCAAGCAGTGGCGGGGTCTCATCCGCCCTTCCTGCTTAAACCTCGCGTGTTAAGCCTTCACACATGTGAGTGGACTTCTACTGTAATGCATTGTGTGAGGGTGTAAGCCCGAAGCTCCCTTAGCTATGGTCCTTGGAGAATGGCGCTGTCGGTCGAGTTGTCCTGAATGGCGGGGAACATGGGGTCGTGGGTGGCTTGACGAAGATCCTCACATCTCGGGAGAGGCCAGCTTGGTCATTGCTTATTGTGTTTTGGGTCAAAGCTCCTTCATGCCTCGGGTCTTCCGTGAGGTGGGTCACAGCAGACTGCACTGCGGTCCTCTTCCCTTAAGACCCTTTTTGTAGGTCGAGGTGTACCATCTGTTCGACTTCCTCTTTCAGGCATTTGCACTATTCTGTGTCATGCTCCTGACCATGATGATAGTCGCAATAATTAGATTGGTCCACCGAGTCTGGGGAGGGAGCCTTTGGTCTTTGATGAGACGAGTGATTACAGATGATAAGCAATACTTTTTTCACAAAGTTGGGATTGAGGTCCGGTGTTAGTGATGCCCTCTGACTTGGCAAGGGCCATCGCAGTGCTCAATGCTCCTTCTAGGACTCGACAATGGCTCTGAATTCATCTTTATTTTTCCCCCCCTTCAGAATGTAGTTGATGCTCCTCAATTGCTACATTAGCTGCGACTTGAGTCTTGATTTGGGGGACGAGGTCAAGGTAGCTAGGCTCTACTTCTTTCATCAGTGTGGGGTATAATTTTCTTGGTCGGAGACCTCTAAGAAAAACACCGTGCATGTGCTCGGGGTTGTCCCATGGTATTTGTAGCGCCTCGGGGGCGAAGCGGCGGGAGAAAGCCTGAGAGACTTTTTATAGTTTTTTGGAGGAACGAGCTGGTAATTGCATCAGACTGGATACTGAATCGGTGAATTCACCCTGTTCCGGTCACATGGATCTCCAATTTTCATGAAAGTATGGACGTGCCCCTGGGCAGTACGGGTAGCCCGGGCAAGGGCCGCGCACGCGCAGGGGCTGGTCGCGCGCGCGTGCGCGTCACTCACGCGAGCGCGGGTCGGTTGCTCGCGCGTGCCAACGCGCTTGATTTCGCTCCCTTTTTAGGGTTTTTTGGGTCTCTGAGGCGAGCACGACTTAGTGTGTGCAGCTCACTCGACCGGACTGACTCGCTCCGTGTCCTTGGTCGAAGCCTTTCTGGTTGGACTTAGAAAATTCACTGGGAAGCCCATCAGCTATGCTCAGTTACAGTGAGAAGATCACCGTGTCAAACGAAACTTAAATCTCTCAATGACATTGCAGATTTCAGAGAATAAACATTTCCAAAATCCAACGATGCTCTCGCGGCGACAACTCTATAAGATCCTATATATCAACTCCTATGTATGTTCTCATACCCCTTTGTATTTCCTTTTTGTCGCAACATCTCAACGCAAGGAACGAGAAATTATTCAATTCGGGCTCCGTTTCCAAATTCGTGTCTGAGAGCCCCTCAATGCTAACATGTGACCGAAAAAATGAAGACTTAATTGCACGTGAAATCACGCGTAATCTCTCTAAATATCTTGCTGAATTCGATAGTAGTGACCCACGTAGAGAAGATAAGAAATAACTATGGACCGTCTGTTCAACGATCCGACTACTCACTAAATTCGACTGCATTTACTAAAAAAGAAAGAAAAATAAAAACAGAAACAATATTTTAAATTTTGTGAGTCGTGACCGTCTCATCATACAATCCAACGGCCCACAATTTTTTCCTACCTTCCTCAATATATATTTTTTTTTTTTGCTAAATATCATAAGACTCCGTCGAAAATACTTCTTGATATTCGCCGAAAGTACTAGAAATTTCACTTGTAATCATCTCCCCAATCCGAAAACCGAGCTGGGATTGAAAATTACGCTCGAGGAATCCGGCCGCTACCCCCCAACAAACCCACGCCCGCCTGCTGTTCCTATTTTCCGTCACTCCTACCCAGCACCGCCGCCGACGGCGACTAGTTGTCAACGGTGAATCCCGGCCAGCGCCTTCGGCTCCTATTTCTCCCGTGATTCCCATCCAGCACCCTATCGATCCTCCTTTTTTATCCTAGCCGCCGTTTCCTCCAATCCGCACAAATCCAGCACCCAAATCCGCGGAGGCCAAATCCAGATCCCTAAACTGAGCCCTAAATCCCCCAAGGTGGCCCGTTTCCAGCCACCCTAGCCTTGTTTTGAAGCCCACCGCCCACGATTTCCAGCAGCCGGTCTGCTGTCCAGCCTCGGTCCACACCGCCAGCCCGCAGTTTCAGCTGCCGGGAAGTGATTTCAGGAACTATTTGCCGCAGGGTTGCTCTTTGGCCCTCTGTGCAGACGAAAACCAAAGTCTGCTTGTTTAAATAAATTATTTTGACTTGCTTTGGAATATATGTGCGTGATTTGCCTCGTTTTTATTATGTTGTGAAATAGTATGTGGTCTTTGCATGCGTCGCCTTTGGGGTTAGGGAAAATTTAGTCATCTTTCCCTCCACTTTACATTAAGATTACATTATAATCGCTCCCCAATATAGCCTACCATACATCGATTGGTATTAGAACCTAAGGTTTGGGCCACTTTTATGCTTCGTAGCGGTAGGTTTTTTAGATCCCCGTATCACTGATGACCAAGCAACTAGCTCGAATTAGGGCATGCCCCCTACTGAATTCCAACGGTTAGCCTTAGATCATCTTGGTTCCCTAGGCATCCAGTTTGAGGTCCCAACTATGAC
Organism: Platanthera guangdongensis; assembly: GCA_039583875.1. Lineage (NCBI taxonomy): Eukaryota > Viridiplantae > Streptophyta > Magnoliopsida > Asparagales > Orchidaceae > Platanthera > Platanthera guangdongensis. The sequence goes on from CM077157.1 coordinate 23,485,803, forward strand.
ATTGTTGTGATGAACATACGTATTGAAACTTTAAAAAACCCGATGGAGACACCGACGCAGTAGTGTGACTCTCCGTAGGGGGACCCCGATGTGCATCTTGTCCCCGAACCCAAGGTTTGGGCCACTTTTATGCTTAGTAGTGGTATGTTTTGTAGATCCCCTATGTTCGATTCCTGTGTCGCTGTTGATCGGGTGGCTAGCTTGAATTCGGTCATGTCCCCTACTGAATTCAAACAGTTAGCCTTAGATCACTTTGATGCCTTAAGCACCACTGCTGGAAATATCGTGATCACCCAACTTAATAACGAAGTCATCCGTCCCTGCACTGCTAATTTTAAGCTCCATATCTTTCATCTTTGCCCTTCTCAACCTAAAAATCTTCTTTTCTAAATTGTCTTGCCAAGATTCAAGTTTCGCGTTTACACCCTCGCCCGTTTTATCGACCAAAACGATATCATCCGCAAACAATAAACAACAAGGTATTGCTTATTGGATACGTCCATTAAGCTCATCTAAGATAAGGGTTAAAAGATAATAGCTTAAAGTTGAACCTTGATGTAATTCAACAGTGATATAAAATTCTTGTGTTAATCCTCCATACGTTCTCACTCTCGTCATTGAATTTGTATACACATCTTTGATTATGTCAATGTACGATACATTTGCACCTTTCTTTTCTAAGACTTCATAAGATCTCTTTTGGAACTCTATCATAAGCCTTCTCAGGATCGATTAACAACTTATGCAAATCTTGTTTTCTTTCTCGATAGTTGTCAATGAGTTTTCTCAAGAGATGTATAACTTCCATGGTCGATCATCTTGACATGAATCCAAATTGATTCTTCGAGATGCTAGTCTCTCATATTTTTCTTCTTTCTATTGTTCATTCTCATAGTTTCATGATATGACTCATTTAATTCCTCTGTAAGTCGCACAATTTTGTATATCTTTTATGTTTTTATGCAAAGGTATCAAATTATTTTCTTTCCATTAACCTGACAACCTCTTTGACTTCTATATCTTATTGAAGAAATATGTAAGACATAAAATTTTTTCTTTCCCTAAATATTTTCATACTTCAATGGATATATCGCCTGACTCAATCACCTTTACATTTTTCATCTTCTTTAAAATATCATATACCTCTAATACTTGAATTTTACTATAAAACATTATGTTCTTATACTTATTTTATTTACTTAAATCTTATAAGTTCAATTCATTGTTTTTGTTTCATTATATAGTTGATAAAAATATTTTTTCCATCATTTTTTAATAATCACACCATCCATCAAAATTGTATCTGTTTCATCCTTTATGCATTTAACTTGACTCGAGCAATTTTTTTTATGTCACGCTCTCCGTCTTCGGTATCTAATCTCTTATAAAAAATTTCATAAACTTGATTTCTTACTTTACTAACTGCATGTTTATCTTTTTTCTTGACGATTTTATACCTTGTCAAGTTTTCATCATTCCTACACGCGTAGAGTGTTTTATAGATGACCCTCTTTGCCTTCACTTGTCTCGCATTTGCTCTTTCCATCACCAAGATTTTTTATTTGGGCGCGCATGACCTTTTGATTCTCTAAGTATGTTCTTCTCACTTATCCTTAAATGTGAATATATAACTTCTCATGAGATATTATGATCAATATAAGGGTCATCAATTAGTTGTTCCATAACTGTTGTCATGAAAACAAGCTGTTTTTCCATCTTCAAGTTTCAACACTAAATTTTTGGTAGCACTTGTCTTTGTCTTAAATTTATTATATATTTAATTTGCACGTACAACACCACCAATCGATGTTATATTGCCATTTTTTTTATGACTTTGCAATTCTTACAAATCATTTTATTCATTTTGAGAATCATTAAATAATCAATTTGTGACTTATTTGACCCGCTTTTAAATATAATTAAGTGTTCTTCTTTATTTATGAAAACTGTATTTGTCGCAATTAGCTCATGTGCTATGACAAAGTCTAAAATGGTTCGTTATTTTTTATTTCTTTCTCCATACTCAAATACTCTAGAATGGCTGTATAATCTGTATTGTTCTTCCCTATATATTCATTTAAGTCTCCTCATATGAAAATTTTCTTTTTTTTGTGAGATTTCCTTTACTAAATCATCTAAGTTTTCCCAAATTGCACTTTAATAACTTCACTTAATTCTACTTGTGACGCATAAACACTGATCACATTAATTGTTTTCTTTTCTAAAACTAATTCAATAGCTTATATTCTTTTACTTTTTCTACTTATCCAACAACTTCATCTCTCCAAGTAATAGTCCTAATAATACATACTTCATTGCTTGTTTTATTTTTTCCTGTGTACCGTAATTTAGTATTTGAATTGTCTAAAAACTTAGTTTTATTACCCACTCATCTAGTTTCTTGCAGACATAAGATAGTTATCGTTCTCTTAATCATCGTATCCACTGCATGAAGAGAAATTCAAGAAACAATAAAAGACACCAAGGAATCCTACATTTGTTACCTTTAGGCCGGGTTCAGAGGCGTGCGTAGGAAACCGGTTCCATATGTGGTGTTATTTTTAAGAGGGCGTCATCTAACACCCCCCTCAATTTCACGAGGGATCATAAATTGAGAATTTTGAGAGAAGAAACTCCTGCTGAGCGTGAGTCTGAGACTTAGTGAGCAAATCGGCAAGCTGGCGCTCAGTGAGAACATAATGAGGAACAAAAACACCTTGAGTGTGTTGATCACGAAAACAGAAGGCATCCACACCAATGTGCTTGAAGAGCGAGTGCTTGGTTGGATTCATGGTTACTTAGATGGCTCCAGTGTTGTCACAATAGAGAGTGATATGACTAGAAGTGACAACGACAAGATCAACAAGCAACCAACGAAGCCAAACAATATCCTCAGCTATAGTGGCCATGACACAGAGCTCTGCTTCTGTGCTAAAATAAGAAACACAAGTCTGCTTCTTGAATTTCCAGGCATTGAGTGAAGACCAAGAAGAGACAATAACTGGTGACAGAACGACGATCAACAGGATCTCTGACCCATGTAGCATCAGAATATGCCTGTAACTGGAGAGAACTACTGCAGGGGTAAAATAGACCACGAATTATAGTAGCACAAAGATATCAGAGAACACGCAGTAGGTGAGCATAGTGAATTGTTGTGGGAGCGCTCACAAACTGACTCAACACATGAACAACAAAGGCAATGTCAGGTCTAATAATGGTGAGGTAAACCAGACTCCCAATCAGATGAAGGTACCATGTCAAATCAAAAAGAGCAGAGCCCTCATCCAGACACAGCTGAAGGTGAAGTTCAATGGGAGTAGCAATTGTACGAGTGTAGGACAAAGCAACACGGGCTAATAAGTTTGAGGTGTAGCGCTGCTGAGATAACTGGTAGCCAGTAGGAGTGACAGAGAACTCAATGCCCGAGATGTTATGCAGTGTGCCAAGATCGATCATTTGAAATTGGTGTTGAAGGTGATGCTTGACAACCTCGATATGAGAGACATCGTCACCAGTAATAATCATGTCGTCCACATATAGCATGAGAAGGGCCCGTAAATAAACAAATCGAGATCATTGTGACTTGGCTGAAAACCAGCTACAAGAACTGCTGAATTAAAACGCTCAAAGCAGGCTTGAGGAACATGTGTGAGACCATAAAGTGCTCGATAGAGGCTACAAACAAGACCAGAAGCGGTAGAGCGGCTCGAGGTGGAAGCATGTACGCCTCATAGTACAAGTCATCGTGAAGAAAAACATTCTTCACATCCAGCTGAAACAAGGACTACTGACAAACGATTGCGAGGACATGAGGGTACTGGTAGTAGTCATGTGAACCACAGGAGCGAAGGTCTCATCATAGTCCCGACCGTGCTCCTGCTGAAAACCGCGTGCCACCAACCGAGTCTTGCATCTCTCCACTGTGCCATCTGAGCGATTCTTCACTTTGAAGACCCACTTGCAGGTGATAGGGGTTGTACCAACAGGTAAAGGAACTAGATCCCAAGTAGAAGTGCGCTTCAAAACACTCAACTCGTCAGACATGACGACCTGCCACTCAGGAATCAATGCAGCCTCCCTGTACGTATTAGGCTTTGGAACACCACTAGTAGTCGCTGGAAGGGTTGATAGATCAAGCAGCTGAGTAACAAGGTTGAGCCGATCTGGTGGGTGCCGATCACGTGTGTGGTAGCGTCGTGCCGGGGGATCATCCACAGGTAACTCACCAGAAGAGACCGAATGCAGAGGGGCAAGTGGCTCATCTGTAGGACAAGACCGTTGTACATAGTGCCGAGCATAGTGTCGTGGAAACGACGCGGAACGAACCCGGACAGAAGGATCAGGAGACTGTGGGGATATCTCAGGAAGAGTCGGGGAACGAATCTGAACAATGGGGTCAGTAGACTTTGGAGATGACTCGGGAAGAAGAATAGGAGACAAGCGACCCTGGTGGAGATTGAGTGTGAGGTAACTCGGAGGAATGTGAACGGACGGTGGTATGGAGAGAAAGAGAACGTCATCAACTGTAGTAGACGTGTGAGTGGAGGAGGAAGGAGACGAAGGCGAGGATGGAACCAAAAAAAAGGGCGGTCTTCATCAAAAGTAACGTCTCTAGAGATACGAACACGACGAGCTACAGGGTCATAACACCTATAACTCCTGTGCTCAAGACTATAACTAAGGAAAACACAAGCGGTGGACTAAGCTGATAGTTTGGTGCTCTCACGAGGAGGAAGAAGAACATAACATAAACAACCAAACACACGTAGGTGGTCATAAAGAGGAGGACGACCAAACAGATGATCACCGGGACTGCTACCCTGTAGGAAGGTGAATCGCTGGAGGTTGATAAGATAGACAACAATGGATATGACCTCAGCCCAGAAGTGTGGAGGCACATATGAGGCAATGAGGAGAGTACAAGCCGTCTCAATGATATGATTATGCTTCCTTTCCGTAGTGTGATTCTAAGAATGTGCACCAGGGCAGGATTATTGAAGTAGAGTGCCATGAGAGGCCAAAAGATCACAAAAAGCGTGTGATAGGTATTCCCCCCTTGAATCAATGCGAAACGTGCAGATAGACGTGGAGAACCGGGTATGCACCATGGCGACAAACTCAGCCAAAATGCAAAAAAAAAATCAGTACGAGTACGCATCAGATAAACCCATGTATAACAAGAGAAATCATAAACAAAAATAACATAATAGCAATAACCACCTTTTGAAATAAAGGGGCAGGGCCCCATACATCAGAATGAACTAAAACAAAAGGAAAAGATGATCGAGACTCGCTGGATCGATATGGGAGTTGTAGCTATTTGACAAGCTTAAACCTGTACATGAGTTGCGTTGCGATCAACAAGACACACAACCTAAGAGACCCTGCCGAACAAGATAGGATAGCCGAGGCGGTGATGCCACTGCAGAAAGCTGACCGACAAAAACAAATGGGAGATGCAACAGGGGAAGCTGATAGCGAAGTGGGTGAGGGAAGCCGAAGATGGTCGAGCACATAAACCTCGCTACGACGACTATTGGTTCTAATGAGCGTCCCTGTGTGACAATCTTGCACATTACACAAAAGTGCATCAAAAATAACAAGACAACCTTAAAAAGCAAGCTGACTAATATATATGAGGTTCATGGAAAGCTTAGGGACATAGACAACATCAAAAATGTGAAAATAGGCGGTATGCATGGTACCACAGCTAGCAACGGAATGATGTTATCAGTAATGATGACACGCAGGTCAGAAGAAACAAATCGGTGGGAAGATAAGTGAGCTGCATCAAAAGTCATATGAAAAGATGCACCAAAAAATCAGGAAGCCTTAGTGATACCTGTAGAAGCAGATGCAGCTGCTGAGTCAATTTGAGAAACAAAGTCATGACTGACAACAAACGTCGAGGACGAGGGGGCACAACTCTGAGAGAGCTGCTGAACTAGCTGTATGATCTGATCAGGAACAAAGGTAGGACTGTCAGGAGCAAGTGCCAGGATAGGAGCAAGCTCAATGTGGTGTCCCCTGCCGGCTTAGGGCGCACTGTAATTTGCGACACTCCTAACGAATATGTCCCAAGTTGTGACAGTAGTGACAACGTGGAACACGACGCTGCGATGACCCGGAGCCTGGTGGTGCACCTGGCAAGGTACTGGGATGAAGCTGCTGAAGACGGGCGGTACGGAGCAGGTGCACTAAATTCAGGAGGAAGTGGTAAGACCGGCGGATCAGGTACTGAGAAGCCGTGCTGAGAAGCAGCGAGAACTGAATGTGCCAAGGAGGTAAGGTGCATTCCCTCAAAAGAGTGAAGACGGGTCTCCTCAGTGACAACGACAATAAGACAGTCACACAGGGACGGTGAAGCAATCTGGTGCATCAACTGAGCGCGGACAGACTCAAACTCAGGTCGAAGACGCATGAGGAACTCATACATGCATCGGTGATCCCTCTACTCAGCAATAGTGGTGCAACGAGCACAAGTGGGGCAACCAGAGGTAGACATCCCATCCAGCTGGTGCCATAAATCACTGAGCTCCGCAAAGGTCTTAACAAAGTGGTCATGCTGATGGGTTGAAGCAAGCGTTTCCACCAAGGAGTATTTTTGCGCCTGGCTGGAAGGCAGATAAAGCTGACGTAGATGATCGCAGATCTTCCTGGCAGTAGGAAAAATCACATACAGCCATACAGATGGATATATTAACAGACTGACAAAGGATGACAATGATCCGAGCATCATCATGTCATTTTTTCAAATCTGTCCCACTAGTGATAGAAGGGGAGGATGCATTGGCAATGAGAATGGGTGTTGGAGTCGGAGTGGAGCCATCAAGCTGACCCCCAAAGTTGCAATCCGCGAAGAAGCACTCGAATCGTGGAAGACCATTTCTTGTAGTTGGTCCTATTAAGGATGATGTTGGATTTTGGATGGAAGACAAATAAAGCTGACGTAGATGATCTCAGATCTCCCTGGCAGTGGGAAAATCACATACAACCATACAGATGGATATATTAACAGACTGGCAAAGGATGACAATGATCCGAGCGTCATCATGCCATTTTTTCAAATCTGTCCCACTAGTGATAGAAGGGGAGGATGCATTGGCAATGAGAATGGGTGTTGGAGCCGGAGTGGAGCCATCAAGATGACCCCCAAAGTTGCAATCCGCGAAGAAGCACTCGAATCGTGGAAGACCATTTCTTGTAGTTGGTCCTATTAAGGATGATGTTGGATTTTGGAAGGTACAAAATCTGAGATGAGGTCGTTCAGACAAGCAAGAGGTAAGCAAGAGAAAGAGGGCTTCGACGGGTAGAGAAAGGCGGCGCTGGAGAAACAACCCCTAGCGCGCCGAACATGAAGACTACGCTAGCAAGGAGAAAAAACAACAACGGCGGCTTCTGCAGCCTGTGGGAATCGGGTTCGACAAGATCTTTCTATAGCGCAGCCCGGATCGACGAGAACAGAAGAGGAAGACGCAAACGGGATCGGGAGATCGGGCAGTCGGCTTTGATCGCGATCGGAACGGTCGCAGACGGGATCGATAACTGAAGATGAAGATGGAGCAGATGTCACCATCGATTGCGATCGGGAACGGTCGACGCGGGCAGACGGGATGTAGCGGTAGTCGGAGCAGTCCAAGGATCGACGAAAACTTACTGCTTTGATTCCATTTTACTTTTAGGCCGGGTTCAAAGACGTGCGCAGGAAACCGGTTCCATTTGTGGTGTTATTTATAAGAGGGCGTCATCTAACAACATTGACTCGATTAATAAAAGACACATAACATGAACACATGTCGACGCTAATTAACTGGGCGTGTGGGGCCATAACATGCTACCATTTATTACTCATACCATGCGGTTAAATATTACTGATTAAACCATAAAAAATAGATAATTACAATACTCTTTTATAATTACACTCTTTCCTCCTAAATGGGTTTGTATCATTTGGATATGTTAAATAACTATTTAATGCACTTTGATGTACTTATGTTTATCTTCATTTCAGTTTCTTACATATTACAAATTTTTTGGCAGATAATTTGTTGAGATGGCTGCCAGAAGAGTCATGAACAAGCTCTTGAGTTTTCATTCATCAGTAAGTTATGCCATTATCTTAGATACATCTGTGTTTATTCTATGTGATGAAACAACTGTATTGTTCTATTTAAATCCAAAATGGCAGTACTTGTTTTTGAAATAGTCAAAATTCTTAGTCCAGTTTATAAACAAAATCTGCATGCATCCACTATCTGTGTTATAGTAAGCTAATTTTTTCAGTTTTTACACGCAGACACCACACCTGCCATATTTTATGATGAAGCAGAATCCACAAGTTGATGGATCAGCTACTATGAAATCTCTCAGAACATTAGCACTCCTTGGAGTTGGTGTTTCTGGAGTTTTAGGCTTTGGTACCATAGCATCTGCTGATGAAGCAGAGCATGGTCTTGCTTGCCCTAGCTATCCTTGGCCACAAAGGCGTCCTTAGCTCCTATGATCATGGATCGTGAGTATAAACTACATCCATCTTTATAAATGAGTAAATTCAGCTTCTTAATGTTTTGGCAGTTATTATGTCACATCTTTATACTATAAGCAAACTCCATAAGAGTCATTGTGTAACATTCGTCTTCCCAAAATACCCCCCCAGCCAAGGTGTAACTTTTTAATGCCAAAATACCCCTCATTTTTCTTATTCCTCTACTCATTTGCATGATTTTTTTTGTCATTTGATCATAAATTTAATGATTCTCCTACTCATTTGCATAGTTTTTTTTTCTTATTCCCCTACTCGCCGCCCCGCCAATGTCGCCGCCCTCGCCAATGTCCCCGCCCCCGCCCCCGCCCAATGTCCCCGCCCCCGTCCCCGCCCCCGCCCCCGCCCCCGCCCAATGTCCCCGCCCCCGATCATTGTCGCCGCTCCCGACCAATGTCGCCGCCCCCGACAAATGTCGCCGCCCCCGACAAATGTCGCCGCCCCCGACAAATGTCTCCGCCCCAGACCAATGTCGCCGCCCCGCACGGGATCTCCCGTGCACGACTGCTTGTTTTATTAAGTAGTAATTGCTTCAGAAGACCTTCTTCTACTACTCATTTGGTGATTGTTTACGCACACATGCATGCTAGTGGCCGTGCATGGGGTTCCGCATGTGCAGCGTCCGTCGACAATAGTACAAGACAACCACTCGAGCGATTACCAATGGGGGGACGTTGTGGATAACCGCTAGTATCTACAAACAAATATATTTTAATATTTTATGTTTGCCTGAAAAAAATCACACGTTCCTGAATGACATATTACCAATGGGGGGACGTTGTGCATAACCACTAGTATCTAGGCGTGCCCGCGCGCACACACATTTATTAAACTTAATGTTTGCCTATGTATTGAAAAAACCATGCGTTCATGAATGACATATTACCAATCAGGGGATGCCATGCATAACTGCTAGTATTCCACTCAGCCCATGTATTGAAAAAACCATGCGTGTATGAATGACATTATATTATTATACATCATAAAGTTAGAAGCTGAGGGGTAATTCCAAACCAGCTGAGCCTCATAGTTACTCAGACACTAAAAAAATACTTTTTCACCCTGTTAGAGCAGCCCATTTGAAAAGGCCCATTATGTATTTTATTATTATTTCTCTGTTCTCTTTAGTCTCACATCATGTATAGGAACTTCTCTCTTTCTCCATCCTATAAATATGTATTCATTCTTTGTATTTGATACAAGTGAACATATATACAATGTTCGGTTTTCCTTCCCTACATGGTATCAGAGCCAGGTTCACCGGCCTCTCGCGGACTCCCCTTCTCTGTCCGCCTCTGTTGATCTCCTGCGGTCTGCTTGTCTACCCGCTTCCTCTTCAGCGGCCTGCCCTCAGCGGCCTGCCTTCAGCGACCTGCACTCAGCGGCCTGCACTCAGCGGCTTGCTTCAGCGGCCTGCCCTCAGCGGCCTGCCCTCAGCGGCCTGCCTTCAGCGGCCTGCTCTTCCGCGGACTGCTCTTCAGCAGCCTGCTCTTCAGCGGCCTGATCGTCTGCTCGTTTCTATTCCGCGGCCTGCTTACTCTGCATCCGCTTTCCCTCTTCCTCCCGTGGTTCTACCCCCTCCCTCTGGCATCTTATAGCTTTTTTCCTCCCTGATCAGTGGGGCCCACTTCTCCCTCAGTTCTCTGCAGACCGCTGCTCTCGTCTGTCCGCTGCGAGTTCCTGCTCTTCTCCCTGCGGGCTCTCTTTCAGTCCGCTGCGGTTATTCATCTGACGGCCTGCTCCAGCTCGCCGCGGCCGGTTTTTTGCTCGCCGCGTTCAGCCACTTGTCTTCCTCGCGGGCTCTTCTTGTCCGCTGCGCTCTGCTATCCGCCTCCGTATCGCAACCCCTCGCTCACCGCGACCTGTTCCAGCTCGCCGCGACCTGCCTTCTCTTTCCGTTCGAGTCTTTCTACTCGCGGTTTCTTCTCCCTGTCCGCTCGTTTTCCTCTTGCGGCCTCTTCTTTTCTCAGACAGCTGCTGTGCTCAGCCAGACCGTGCGGACTGTTCCCTTCCTGCATTTTGGTCACGGTCTTCTCCTGCCCATCCTGTCCGCGCGAACTTCTCTCTGTCCGTTGCGGTCTTCTTTTCCTGTCCGCTGACATTTCTTTCTGCCAAGCTCCGCCTTTGGTCGCGGCCTCCTCCTGTCGCTGGTGTCTTCACATCTTGACCAGACGGTCTCCGCTCTAGTAGCGCGCAGTCTCCTCTGTTGTCGGACAGCTCTCCTAGCCGCTGCTAATCTTCATGACATCTTCTGCTGACTCTACCGGAACGGCGGTTCCCTCCTGTAGACCGCCCAGTCTCTATTTTGGAAGTATGTGATGAGCTCCGTATTACCACTATCTCTCTAACGGGTAAGAAGAATTTTGTGGAATGGGCGCACTCTGTTCGCCGGGTCCTGCAATCCAAAGGGTTTCTTCACCACTTGACCCAGGCCGTTACCGGTACTCCTACTGATGACTGGTTACACAACGATGGACGTGTGCAGACTTGGCTCCTTAATTCTCTTGATGACAAATCTTATCGCCTGGACCATGTACCACGAGACGGCCAAGGGCATGTGGGACGAGCTCCATACTCTCTACTCCGGCAAGGATAGTTTCCACCATTTGTTTGACATTATCAGTGCGAATAGTTTGAATGAGCGCATAGAATTGAGTGCGAGTCTCAAGAATGAAGACCCGAAAGACGCGGGGAAGCTCAGAACGGTCACGAACTAGATACAACCATGTCATGCGAGAATAATCATCGATAAATGTTAGAAAATAACGGTAGTCAGAAATGCTAGTAATCTTGTACGGACATGACTTCGCGACTCCCTGCTCCGAGTTTGGGGTTATTCACCAACACATCTTGTGCATATACCCCCCAACAGAATGGTGTCGCCGAACGCAAGAATCATCATCTTCTTGATATGGCTCGCTCCCTTATGCTTCAAATGCGGGTTCCCAAACCATACTGGAACTTTGCGCTCTCCGCGGCCTGTTTCCTTATCAACCGACTACCGTCCTCTATCCTCCAGAATGCTACTCCCTTCAGCCTCCTCTTTCTCTCCTCTCCGGCCTTCCCTCTTATTCCCCGCATTTTTGGGTGTACATGCTACGTTCACCACCTCTGACCATCTACCGACAAGTTGGATCCCCGTGCGGCCAAATATGTCTTTGTTGGCTACTCGCGCACTCAAAAGGGCTATGTGTGTTATTCACCCACTACCCGCAAGGTGACCGTTTCTGCAGATGTCACTTTCCGGGAGGATCTTCCCTTCTTCTCTGCTCTGGATCTCGCTCCTCTTCCGGAGCCCGTTGTACGCCCTGTCATCTTTGTTCCCCGGTCTCCACCTTCTCCCCTTCCTGCCCAGCCTCTCGGTTCTTCCCCAGCCTCCCTATCATCCGGGTCTATTCTTCGTCGCTCTTCTCGTCTCGTTGTCCCTCTGCAGTCGGCTTCGACCTCTGGCGCTCCGCGGCCTGCTGCTCCGGCTCCAGCCTCCGCCGCTCATCCGATGACAAATTACGTCTCTCTTCACCGCCTCTCACCGCCGCTTCTTCACTTTGCCACCACATTATCCTCTGTTTCTGTTCCCAACTCTGTGTAGGAGACGCTTCAGCATCCCGGCTGGCGCGCTGCCATGGACGAGAAAATGACGGCCCTTTGGGCCAACCAGACCTGGGTCCTTGTTCCTTTACCTCCCGATCAGCAACCTGTCGGGTGTAAATGAGTGTTCGTCATCAAACATGCTCCGGATGGCACTGTTCGACCGTCTGAAGGCCCGTCTGGTGGCCCGGGGCTTCACTCAGCAGCAGAGCCTTGATTATGAGAAAACCTTTTCTCCGGTGGCCAAGCTCAACACAGTTCGTGTCCTACTTTCTGTGGTTGTGCATCACCACTGGCCCCTTCATCAGCTGGATATCAAGAATGCGTTCTTGAATGGTGATCTTCAGGAAACCGTCTACATGCGCCAACCGCCCGGGTTTGAGACCACGGGGGAGTCTCGGGTGTGTCTTCTGAAGAAATCCATCTATGGTCTCAAACAATCCTCTCGGGCGTGGTTTGACAAGTTCAGCAAGGTTGTTTGGGACATGGGCTTCACTCGTAGTTCTGCAGACTTCTCCTTATCCACTCGACACCGGGCAACAAGAACAGTCCTTCTGTTGGTTTATGTTGATGACATCCTGCTCACTGGGGATGATTCGAAGGGGATTCACGCGGTCAAACAACATTTTAGCACTGTATTTCAGACTAAAGACCTGGAGCGTCTTCGCTACTTCCTCGGTCTTGAGGTCGCATGACGTCCGAATGGGCTTGTCCTCTCCCAACTGAAGTATTGTCTTGATCTTCTTAAAGACGCTGGCCAGTCTGGTTGCAAACCAGCTACTACTCCGATGGAGGCCAATCACAAGCTAAGTGTTCATGCCTCTGATGACGATCTGTCTCTCCAGAACCCGGAATACTATCGACGCCTTGTGAGAAAATTGATCTACCTAACGGTCACGAGGCCTGATATATCTTTCGCTGTTGAGATTGTCAGTCGGTTCATGCATGCTCCTCGGGTTTCTCATCTTCAGGCGGTTGAACGGATTCTCCGATACCTTAAGACAGCTCCGGGTCAAGGGCTGGTTTACAAACCCTCCAACTCTACTCCAACATTAGTCGCATATTCGGATGCCGATTATGCTGGCTCCCTGGACGATAGACGGTCAACCAGTGGGTTCTGTACATATTTTGGCGGTCATCTCATTACATGGAAAAGTAAGAAACAAGCCGTGGTCGCTCGATCCTCCGCGAAAGCTGAATACCGTTCGATGACATCTGTTGTCTCAGAACTCACATGGCTCGAAAGCCTCCTTGCTGACTTAGGGGTAAAACTTCCCTCATATGCTGTTCTATTTTGTGACAGTCAAGCGACCACACACATTGCAAAGAATCCAGTATTTCACGAACGCACGAAACATATCGAGGTTGACTGTCATTTTATTCGAGAGAAAGTTCAAATGAAGAAACTTGAATTAAAGCATGTTTTGGGCACTGATCATGTTGCTGATATTCTCACAAAGGCTTTATCATGTACCTTATTTTACCAGTGTTTGTCCAAGCTGAGTGCTTATGACTTGTACGCTCCAGCTTGCGGGGGAGTGTTAGAGTAACCCATTTGAAAAGACCCATTATGTATTTTATTATTATTTCTCTTCTCTTTAGTCCCACATCATGTATAAGAACTTCTCCTCTCTTTCTTCATCCTATAAATATGTATTCATTTTTTATATTTGATACAAGTGAACATATATACAGGGTTCGGTTTTCCATCTCTACACGCCCAAATACAACTTTTATGGTGTTGGATATAGAAATGTAGAGCCAAACCTTGTATATACTTTGTCATCTGAAAAATACAAGAGAGTACAAATATATTGGAGAAGAGAAGGCGAAAGAATCATATACAAGAGATGTAGGACTAATAGAAGAGAGAAGAAGCAGACCTATATATGGGCCTTATACACGGGCTTTTACATCATTTTCCCTCATATTCTCTAACATTTCCCCGCAAGCTGGAGCGTACAAATTGTAGGCACCAAGCTTGGATAGGAACTGATGGTATAATTTCCGAGGTAATGCCTTGGTAAGAGTGTCAACAACTTGCCCAAAAGCAGGAACATGCTCAAGCTTTAACATCTTCAATTGGATCTTTTCTCGAACAAAGTGACAGTTAACTTCAATATGTTTGGTCCGCTCATGGAACACATGATTCTTTGCAATATGGATTGCAACCTGATTGTCACAGAACAAAGTTGAAGGTGATGATAATTTAACTCTCAAATTCATAAGAAGACTTTCCAGCCAGGTTAGTTCTGACACAACGACCGCCATCGAACGGTACTCAGCCTCAGCAGACGAGCGAGCCACCATGGACTGCTTCTTACTCCGCCATGTGATAAGCTTTCCTCCAAAGTAAGCATAAAAACCAGTTGTAGATCGTCGGTCGTCCAGTGAGCCCGCATAATCTGCATCAGAGTAAACAATAAGAGAAACTTCCTCCTCTCTTTGCCTCCAGCGGCTCCTATATAATATTGTATTCATTTTTTATGTATTTTTGAATTCAGATCCCTGAGCACATAGCTTGTGATTGACTTCCAACGGGGTCTCCGCAGGTTTGCATTCAGATAGGCCAGCATCTTGCAGAAGGTCAATGCAATACTTGTGCTGGGATAAGACAAGGCCATCAGGTCGCTGAGCAACCTATAGTCCAAGGAAATACCGAAGGTTTTCCAGATCTTTGATTTGAAAGACAGAATTTAAATGTTGCTTAACATGTTGTATCCCAGCGGAGTCATCACCCGTGATCAAAATATCGTCCATATAAACCAGTAGTATTACAGTCCTGGTTGATTGGTGACGTGTCAAAAGAGATAAATCTGCGGGGCTTCGTATGAAACCAATCTCACGAACTGCCTTGCTGAATTTTTCAAACCACGCCCGAGGAGACTGTTTGAGACCATAGATAGATTTCCGAAGCAAACATACATGAGACTCCCCCGTGGTCTCAAACCCGAGCGGTTGATACATGTAAACAGTCTCTAGAAGATCACCATTCGAAAAGGCATTTTTTACATCCAGCTGATGGAGAGACCACTGACGATGAACAACTAAGGAGAGCAGAACTCGAACTGAATTTAATTTGGCGACAAGGGAGAAGGTTTCATCATAATCAAAACCGTATTGTTGAGTAAAACCCCGTGCCACAAGTCGAGCTTTCAAGCGATCAACTGTCCCATCCGCCGCATGCTTGATTGTAAAGGTCCATTTGCAACTGACACAACTTTGGCCAGGAGAAAGAGGGCCAGTTCCCATGTCTGATTACCCCATAGTGCAGTCATTTCTTCATCCATGGCTGCACGCCACCCCAGATGCTGGAGAGCTTTTTGCAAAGAGTTAGGTATAGAAATAGAGGAGAGATAGAGCAAATGTAAGGAGAGGTGGAGAGAGCCGATGTAAGGAGACATAATTGGCCAAGGGATGAGCCGTCGAAGGTAATGCCGAATCAACAAGCCGCAAAGATACACCGGTAGAGGGAAGCTGCTGCAGGGCATCTGGACGTGAAAGACGACGAGTGTAAACCTGAATGATAGGAGGTTTGGAGGGGACAGGTGGTGGTGTAGGAATTGGAAGCAGAGAGGGAGTAGGTAGAAGCGGTGGAAGCGGGGACGTGACAGGAGCTGTGGGCCGAGGTAGCGGAGGAGGAATAAGAGGATCAGTAGGACTGATGTGATATGGTTGTTCTTCATTGAAGGAGGCATCCACAGACACAAACACCTTCACGGTGGTAGGATAATAACAGACATACCCCTTCTGAGTGCTAGAGTATCCGACAAACATAGTTTTGCTAGCACGTGGGGCTAACTTGTCAGATGGAGGCCCAAGGTGATGGACATAACATGTACAGCCAAACACACGAGGGGAAGAGAGACGAGTGTCTTGGATGGGTAAAAGAGAGTGACGGGAGCCACAAAGTGGAGGATAGACGAGGGCATGCGATTGATGAGGTGGTAAGGAGTGGAAACCGTAAAGTTCCAGTAGAGAGGAGGAACCTGCATTTGGATCATGAGAGATCTGACAACATCAAGTAGATGATGATTCTTCCGTTCCGCTACGCCATTTTGTTGAGGAGTATAGACACACGAAGTCTGATGAATACTACCAAGGTCGACGCACAGATTGGAGGTGCGTCGAGCATTGTCAGTACGGAGAATTTTTACACTCGTTGAAAACTGGGTATGAGTTTCCGTAAGAAATATACGGAACGTGGAGGTGAGTTCGGTACAATCACGAAGTAAGTACAATCATGTAACCCGTGAATAATTCGTCAATAAATGTTACAAAGTAACGATAACCAAAAACACTAAGGATCTTATAGGGTCCCCAGATATCAGAATGCACTAAAAATAAATGGGCATCACTTCGAGTACTAGGAGAAGTAAAAGATACACGGTGTTGTTTGCCAAAAATACATGATTCACAAAAAAACTCCTGAAGGGAACCGTTGGAAGAGCTTTCTTGAGAATCGAAAGAGTAGCATGTCCAATACGACGATGTCAATCGGTGGAGGAGATAGTGGTGAGAGCGCGTGAGGAACATCGACAAGATACAACCCATTAGACAGTCGCCCCTACTAAGTATATTCTGCGTTAGTCGATCCTGCACAACAAAAGAAGAGCGTGAGATAGTAACACAACAATCAATGTACTGTGTAAGATGGCTAACAAAAAGAAGATTGAAAGGTGATCCTGGAACATGAAGAACCGAGGATAGTGAGGGGGAAGAAGTAAGAGACAGATGAGCAGTGCCAACAACCGGGACCGTGTCACCATTAGCCACAGTGATGAATTTGAGATACACAGAATCTAAGTATTGAGGCGGCTTCTGCAGCAGTGATGAATTTGGGATACGCAGAATCTAAGTATTGAGACAGCTTCTGCAGAGAGAAATGATGTGTAGCACCCAAATCTACAATCCGGGAAGAGCTGTGTGAGAGACAAGATATACCTTCATTGGAGATTGAGGCTACGGAGCCAGAAGAGCGACTAACTACCCCTTGAAGCTGATGGAGTTGAGCACGTAGATCAACAATATCTTCACTAGTGGCGGAGGGAGGTATGAGAGTAACCAAAACAGCAAGGTGAGGGGGCAGACCATGCTTGCGGTAGAAGGTGGCCTCCAGATGACCATCCCTACCGCAATGAGAGCACTTGAAGAGAGTACGACCACCACGACCCCGTCCCCGAGACTGACGGCCGCCATGAGCCGGATGACTGCGAGTAGGAGCAAGAGTAGCCACGGGTTGCTGAAGGAGAGTTGGGGAGAGAGGTGGAGCATCCGGAGGAGGGGTAACTTTAGAAGCATCGAGCAAACGTCCGAGAGGGACAGAGTAACCGCGAAAGATAGGATATAAACGCAAACACTGTGAAGATGTGGTGGAACACGCGCCATCATCATAGCAATCCCAACTGCTTCTTCCTGTTGTCGTTGAGTAACCAAGTCAGTGGTGGGTGGCTGATGCTGGATCCAAGCCTCCACAAGAATTTTAGCCGAGTAACAAAGGACGTCAAGTCACCAGTAGCTTCAGAGTCGAGAGACTGAAGATCGGTAAGAATGTCGAATAAGTGCCGAAGACTGTCCTTCCCGAGGTAGAGAGAATGTAGGTTAGTCCACATAGCGCGAGCCGTCTAGTGATACTTGACCATCCGATACGGCTCAGTGTCCAGAGAATTGAGAAGCCAAGATTGGACACGCCCATCGTCTTGAATCCACTCATCAGTCGGGTCAGTGGGAGGAGGCTTTGTCAGGTGATGAAAGAGACCTTTAGTTTGCAGCACACGGTGAACAGAGTGAACCCATTCTACAAAATTTGATTTTCCACGGAGAGAAATAGTGGTAATACTTAATTCATCACAGAGCTCCAAGGGAGCAACACGATCTGCTTCGGGAAGAGTTGACGAATCAGAAGCAGAAGGCGAAACGGAAGTCATGCGGACAACGCCAAGAACAACAACTCCGAAATCTAGCCGCGCGGTTAGAAGGCTAGGCCGCTGCGGCTAAAAGGTCACGCGGGAGAGAGACCGTGGCAAGAATCTCGCGCGGCAAGCAAGAATAAGTCACCAAGGAGATCACCAGGCGAGCGGAAAGAACCAACCCACGACGAGAAGGGTAAGAAGAGAGGTTGTGGCTAAGGCAGCACGCGACGAGCAAAACACCAGGCCGTTGCAGATAGAAGCAGCGGATAGAAGCAACGGATAGAGGCAGCAGATAGGGCAAGACCGCAGCCACTAGAAGATCTTTCCAAGGGCCGGCAATTAGGCGAGACTGCGGCGAGAAGGAGATATCGAACGACCAACCGAAGCAGCCAGAAACAACGGACAGAAGCAACGACAAAGAACGACAAGAGGCAGCGAGCAGAAGCAGCGGGAAGCAATCCACAACGGACAGAGGCAGCGACTAGAAGCAGCGGCAAGGAGCAGCGGCAAAAAACGACGGCTAGATGCCGCGACCAGAAGCAGTGGCAAGAACGACAAGAGTCAGCGAGCAGAAGCAGAGGGAAGCAACCCGCAGCGGCTAGGAAGCCCGCAGCGGTTAGACAATCCGCAATGACAACGCAACCCTCAGCGGTTAGAGGAGCGAACAACGGGAAGGGGGCGGATCCCACCGGGCGGAGAGGAGAGCTATAAAAGCAGAGGGAGGGAGGAGAGGAGAGGTGGAAGCCACATAGATAGAAGGGGCGGTTAGAAAAGAGAAGGCCGCCGAACAACAACGGGAAGAAGGGACGAGGCCGCGCGAACAACTGCAGTTAGAAATAGGGTAGCCGCCCGGGATCAGATTCGCTCTGATACCATGTAGAAACGCAAAGCCAAACCTTGTATATACTTTGTCATCTGAAAAATACAGGAGAGAATACAAATATATATGAGAAGAGAAGGAGAAAGAATCCTATACAACAAATGTGAGACTAATAGAAGAGAGAAGAATTAGACCTATATATGAGCCTTATACATGGACTTTTACATCATTTTCCATCATATTCTCTAACATTGGAAATGTTTACGATAATAAGTCTGCTATTCTTCTATTAAGTAGCAGCACTCCAACTATAAAATAAATTCATTTTTGTAGGATTATCTTTATTTATTATGTAATCATGTGTTTTTATAGTTAATGATACTTTCAAATTATAACTTGTAACTAGAATTCGACGTGGGCATCAAGTTTACCAGCAAGTCTGTGCTTCTTGCCATTCAATGTCTCTAATTTCATATCGAGATCTTGTTGGCGTGGCATATACTGAAGAAGAAGTAAAGGCAATGGCAGCAGAGATCGAGGTAGTTGATGGACCTAATGATGAAGGCGAGATGTTTACTCGCCCTGGCAAACTAAGTGATCGCTTTCCTCAGCCATACAGTAATGAGCAAGCAGCACGTTTTGCAAATGGCGGAGCATATCCTCCAGACTTGAGCTTGATAACTAAGGTAATTTTCGTAGTAATTTACCATAACCACATGTGTTTTCGAGTGTTCTACTGATGCTAAATTATACTTTTTGTTGTTAGGCTCGGCATAATGGGCAAAACTATGTTTTTTCCCTTCTTACTGGGTATCGTGATCCTCCTGCTGGTGTTTTGGTAATTCTCTATTTTTTCACTCTAGAGAGGTCATAATTTTTTTATATAAGATTTATTTTTCGCAGTTTCTTTGTCCATTGCACTTAAATCTCCATTGCAGCACAATACCAATTTCTTCTCTCTGGCTTTAAGCAATATCTATTGTTTTTTTATTTTTACCTCCTGTAATTGTAAGATATGAATACTGATTGAATATTCAAAATCCAAAGTGATGCGGGACAGGCCAATCCACCCGTGAGTCCTACCAGGGGGGCTGGGTCAGACATGCGGCTTTCATCACACCCCAACCACCCATGGAGTCACCACATGCGGCAGGTTGTTGAGGCCGGGGGATCTCCAGTCTAGATAAGAGACTTTCACCAGGGTATTCGCCCCTGTATAGTTTTAACTTTGAGAGATTTTGCACTCTCGGTGGCCTGGAGTCTAGTAGGGGGAGAAAAATCACCTCCCCCCAGGCGGCTTTCATCAGCGTCGCGACCCGTACACCCCAACCAATCCTGGCGGCCTCTGGCGGCCTGGCGGGGCGAGACCGGTCATGGAGTCTTTACCCCCCGGCGTGGCCACCAGGCCTTTTGGCCGTGTATTTCGGTCTTTTTACTCCCAGGTTGTTGGAGAGGGGCCTTTTCTTAGGCCTTGGTAGAGTAGAGAGAGCTCTCCAAGGGCTCTTTGGTAAGGGAGGGGAAGAGATATCCAGACCTCCTAGAGGGTCTGTTAAGTCTCCTAAGTCTCCGGTCCGTGGTTCTCTCGAGTGTAGTAGGTTGAGGTCACCACTCCGAACTCCACAGAGGCAATTTTCTCAGCTCTCACCAACTGAGTCGCGGATCAGTTGGTGATGAGAACTCACATGAGAGTTCTTTATCACGGAGGTCGGGGAATCGAGCCCCGGCCTCAACAACCTATCGGCCCTGTTGTGGGGCCGGGGATGGGTTGAGGTGTATGGTCTGTGGACCTGATAAGGCCTATCGGGTGGACTCACGGTGGGACCCCTAGGCTGGTGTGACTCCTCGCGCCAGGGTGGCGGACTGGTGGGACTCCAGTCTTACATCATAAAAATGCACTTTTATGATGCGGGACAGACGTCACACCCGCCCGCCACCCTGGAGTCCCACCAGGGGGCCCACCTGGAGTCAGCACCAGGCGGCTTTCATCAGGGCCATGACCTGTACACCCAAACCAGCTCTCCGTCATGGAGTCACCATCATGCGGCAGGTTGTTGAGCCCGGGGCTCGATCCCCAGACCTCCTAGATAAGAGGCCTTCACCAACGCTCTCATCACCAACTGAGTCACGGATCAGTTGCTGATGAGTGTGCTGGTGAAGGCCTCTTATCTAGGAGGTCTGGGGATCGAGCCCCGACCTCAACAACATGCCGCATGGTGGTGACTCCATGACAGAGAGCTGGTTGGGGTGTACGAGCGGCGGCCTAGCGGGCAGGTGTGATGCTTGTCCCGCATCACAAAGCCATCTATTGTATTATGCATGGTATAACTCAGTCAATATTTTTTTTGTTTTGAAATCTTATCCACCTGTTAAATTTTTACTTAAAATCTGCAGTACTTTCTTTGTTTTTTGTGTTTTCATCTCTTATGTTAGATGTATTTCTTTATTTTATTAAAGGGTTTATTGTGCCATCATTAGCATCAGTATCTGATGTATATATCAAATTCCCGGATTTATATTTTAAATATTAAAAATGAGAGTTTCTAAAATTGGCGACGCTAGCGAGACACTCATGAATAATTTTATGCAACAACCAACATAGGGATCGCAAATGTGTATCAATAACAAGTATTTCAGCGGCGATTAAACATGACCACATATGTTCCACAAGCATACTATCAATAAATGAAACACTGAAATTTAAAGAAGCATGGGCTGGATTTTAATTGACGACAAACATATCTAGGTAATAAGTAGGTAAGCTCTGAAAATTTAATGATACAAATAAACATAAGCATAACAATTAAACTAGTAAGATTTGAGCTTAGAGAGGAATATACCTCAGGCCTTAATAACAGTGTCCAATGAACGGTCTCTGGAGAAATGAAAAGTACAGAGGTTGGCTGTGAGAATGAAGGTCAAACAAGGGGAACGGGGATGACTGGAAGAGCTTTGGTGTTGTCGGAGGTTGGAAAGGAATGTTCGCCGGAGCCTGAGGAGGCTGACGGTGGCGTCGGCGTAGTTTGTGGGAGGATAGAGGTTTTGGAGGTAATAGGAGGAGAGTCGACGACCAAGGAGGCGCTCGTCTCGTGAGCGGAAGAGGCGTGGTTGTTGAGACATCGATCCCGTCGGATGAGGCGCCAAACCGGATGTCGGCTTGCAGGAACAAGACAAAGACAGAACAAGTGCATCCCATATCAACTATTCATCATCAAACACAAATTCATTAAATTCTTCATTCATTCTGCCCATTAACCATTCAGTAGTATCATCTATGTCTCCGAGAAATGAGATCATTGCAGTCGTTCATATCAATTCAAAGATTGAAAGCCTATTATATTTCACAAACTCTAAATCATTCAAACGTTGTCTGAGCATGACCGTGTACCTTTGTTATTCAAAGACGCGTGCCTTTGAGCTTAGTGTGTCTTGAGCCTTAAGCATGCCTTTAACTACATGTCGTGGATAATTGATCATCATTATTAGCATGATCAGACTGCGCTGGAATCTGTTTCCATTTTTGATATACTTGCTTCATCTTCCTTCTTTGATAGACTCCAATATTAAAATTTTGCTTTTTTTTTTCTTCTTTGATAGGCTCATTTTTCTTTATTGACAACCCCCTTTTATGGAAATGCTGCTATCTTTCACTCCTGGGTTGTCAATTAAAATAGGAAGAGCAGATGCAACACCACTATGGAAGTCCCCAACCTTGTGGGTAGTATGGTAGCATCTTTGGAATTGAATCTCCTGTCCTATGCATGTGTGGGTAGTAACATCTATAATACTTTTGATTAGCAACATACCAAAAACACATTTAACATATTGTGGTCTATGTTTATCGTTTTTATTTTAAAGATGTAAATAAAAACCACACAGGCATACACCTTAGAATGTAATATAAAAACGAGGGTATTGGATAACAAGACTTGTAAATGATATTTCCTAGGGTAGCTGATGACATGTGATTAATCATAAATATAGTCTTAAGAACCCCTTCAACCAACATTCCTTTAAGATCATGCATCTCTTAACAAGCAGCTAGTAGTGTTCATAATATAGTTATCTTTTCTTTCATTAACCTCAGTGACGTAGGGTAGACAACGAAAATGGACTGGCACTAATGCATGCCTATATGAGTGGCGCGGGATTGACTCAAAAATTGTAACTAATATTGGTGCAACCTGTGACGCATTTTCGCGCGTCGTTATTTTACTATTATTTTCCGTGAACTTTGTTAGCGCATGTCCTCGCGTACGTCTATTTTATTTATCGCATATGCATTTTGTAATGCGCACATCGTTCACGCTCGTTATAGTGGCTTATTGGTGAGATCGCCCAATAAGTCCCTGAATAAAAAGATCCGTCAAATTATGTAATAGGTTAATTATGACAAACACTCTAATCGATATAATAAAATTAAGCATATTTTAAATATCAAAATTCTAATTGAAGAAGTCTTTTGGAAATATATTTTGATAAATTCATTTCTTGTTATTTTGAAAAATTCCTAATCGATTTTTTCCTCATATTCCTGATTAAATAGTTTTCCCTATTTTAACTAGCCACCATTATTTCCTATCCTATAATAAAAGTCTAAAAAGACCAACCTCCTTTTACCAAATTATTTTCCTTTTATTATTTCACGCCAATATTAAAAGGGCCCACCTCCTCCTTCCTTAGGCAGCTTGGACATGGGAACAGAGAAATAACTTCGGGCTGTTTGGCAATATTGGGAAAAGGGCCCACCTCCAGTGGTCCTTCCATATTTAATAAAACAGCGCTGCAGCCCCGAAAAAGGCAGCTGCCCTGGCCCACATGGGAAGTCTCCTTTTCTTGTTTGGCAGCGGCACAGAATCGGCTGCATGCCGCTGCTGTGCCGCTAACCCTTCGTTGTTTCCCAAAAGGTCCGGCTCGTACGCCTATTTTCTTCCCTCCCGTGATTTGAACCCTAGCGCAAGTTCCAGTTGCTACCGCCGTTCGGTATTCCCGTGTTCCTCTGCTGAACCCCGACGCTAAGTTCCTCCTCTCTTCCTGTCGCTTTACTGCCCTCATCAGAGCCAGGCCTCCTCCAGTGATCCCCTCTGAGTCCGGCGATGAGTCCTCCGCCAGTTCTGCTCGCCGACGCAGCCACCAGTCCACTTTTCGTTGAACTTTCGTTTCAGAACTGGCGGTGACATTTCCGGCAACCTTTACGGCCTCCATCCGACCAACAAAGGTTTTCCCCGCCATCGCCGAACCTCTACCATCAAAGCAGACCCTCCCAAAGCTTTCATCTCCCGGTTGTTTGTCCAGTCATCTTCAGTCGAGCCAACCATTTACCTCAGATCCTTCACTGTTGGTGATGCACCTATGGTATACCTCCACAAACCCATCTTTCTTGCTCATTTCATGTTAGTCAAAGAATATGCTTTGTTTATTTGGTCTTAAAATCTAGGGCTTGTCCTTAATTAACTTAAGATCTCTTTGTTGTTAATTCAAAATATCTGCTTGTCGTTTATATATTACATATTGTTAATTACGTTCAATTGTGGACTCTTTATGCATGTTTGCAGACTTTAGATTGAGTGTCACTTGATATCATAGAAGAAAATCACGCTAGCGCAACATATTTAAAACCCCTACCAGAAGGTCCCGAAGTAAGTCGAAAAAACAAACGACAATCTGATTTGGTTCACATTAACTGTAGTGGGATTAGGGTTATAGTTACCAAGAAGCCAGAAGAGAGAAAGGACTGCGAAATAGGCGCCCATGAATTGCTTGGAGATGATCTCAATGCCATCGACAATGTGTAAGAAGTAGTCTACCATCATAGGTATTGAGAGAACAGAAGAGGAAAAAGTATCCCCCATATCACCAATCTTTTTCTCTCTCTCTCTATTGAAACCAGGAGAAGGAGCTACCAAGAAAGTAGGTCCATGAAGAGAGATGGTTTGATTCCCTTTCCCTCCCTCCAAAAAGATCCTGAAATCAACCCCGGAGGCGAAACAACACTCAAGCCTTTATCCCACTATAGTAGGGTCGGCTATATGGATCCTTTATTGCCATTGTGCCCTATCTCGTGTCATAATATCACTAATGCCTAAGTACATCATGTCTTTCCTTATAGTTTCATTCCAAGTCTTTATTAGTCTACCTCTCCCTCGTTTAACATGCCTAATGACTAAACTCTCACAACGCCTAACATGTGCCTCTAATGGTCTCCTTTGTACGTGCCCAAACCATCTTAGTCGAGCTTATCACATCTTCTCTGTAATTGGTGCTATCATGTCTTATTCCTGATACATTCATTCCTAATTCTATCCAGTTTTGTGTCCACACATTCACCTAAGCATTCTCATCTCCGCAACTCCCTCAAGTACACAATTCACTGCTCAACACTCAGAACCATAAAGCATCGTTGGTCTAATCGTAGTACGGTAGAACTTTCCCTTAAGTTTTAATGGTACTTTACGATCACACAAGATCCCTGACGCTCCTCTCCACTCTAACCAACCCTCTTGGATTCTGTGTGTCACATCTTTATCAATACCTTTGTCTTTTTGAACCATCGATCCAAGATATTTAAAACATTCACTGCGAGAAATATCTTGATCACCTAACTTAATAACAAAGTCATCAGTGCATTTTGCACTGCTAAATTTAAGCTCGATATACTCCGTCTTTGGCACGCTCAACCTAAAACCCTTCTTTTCTAAAGTATCTCGCCAAGATTCAAGTTTTGTGTTTACACTCACGTGTCTCATCGACCAAAACAATGTCATCCGCAAATAATAAACACTAAGGTATTACTTGCTGGATATGTCCGGTGAGCTCATCTAAGATAAGGGTAAAGAGATAATGGCTTAAAGCCGAATCTTGATGTAAGCCAACATTGATAGGGAATTCCTGTGTTGATCCTCAAGATGTCCTCACCCTTGTCACTGAATTTGTATACATATCTTTAATTATGTCAATGTATGATACATTTACACCTTTCTTTTCTAAGACTCTCCATAAGATCTCTCTTGGAACTCTATCATAAGCCTTCTCAAGGTCGATAAATAACATATGCAAATCTTATTTTCTTTCTCGATAGTTGTCATTGAGTCTCCTCAAGAGATGTATAACTTCCATGGTTGACCGCCCTGGCATGAATCCAAATTGATTCTCCGAGATAGTCTCCCGTCTTATTCTTCTTTCTATTACTTGTTCCCATAATTTCATGGTGTGACTCATCAATTTAATTCCTCTGTAATTAACATAATTTTGTATATCTCCTTTGTTCTTATACAAATGTACCAATATACTTTCTCTCCATTTGTCTGACATCCTTCTTGACTTCAGTATCTTATTAAAAAAACATATAAGACACAAAATTCCTTCATTCCCTAGACATTTTTATACTTCTATGGGTATATCATCTGACCTAACCACCTTTACAGTTTTCATTTTCTTTAGAGCATCATTTACGTCTGATAATTGAATTTTACGATAAAACATTAAGTTCTTATATTCCCCCAATTTATTTAAATTTTTCAAGTTCAATTTATTGTCTTTTGTTTCATTATAGAGTTGATAAAAATATCTTTTTCATCGCTCTTTAATATCAACATCATCCGTTAAAACTGTATCTATTTCATCATTTATGCATTTTACTTAGCTAAATCTCTTGTCTTCTTTTCTCTAGCTCCAGCAAATTTATATGTCTCGCTTTTCATCCTTGATATCTAATCGCTTATAAAATTCAGTGATAGTCCCCTCCGTCTTTCTTGCGATATTAGAAGCCTCCATTTTTTTTCTTGTGTCGAGAGTTGGGGCGTAGCTTCGTGGAAGTCGCGAGGGTGGAGTCGCCATCGCCAGCATGCCTCGGCCGAAGAGGGTAGGAGCGGGATCGCTTGGCGCATGGTGGATGTCGTGCGAGGGTTTGGGAAGAGAAGAAGAGGAGCCGAGGAGCATCACAAGAGTTTCAAGAGGAGGGCATCGTCGGGGAGAGTCGCTCTGCATTTTTTTTGTTTGTTTGAACTGAGGGGGGGAGGGGGGCGGGGTCAGCGGAATTTTAATGTATGCCTAATGGGATGGACGGTTGTGATGATTCCAGTGGTCTTGAGGCCCATGATGGTCACAAAAGTATTTCTATTTATTATATATATATATATCTTTACCATATATAAAGATATATCAAACTCATGAATTAAAAACTCATTGAAACGATTGTGACCATCCGATCTATCTTCATATTTCATAACCCGTTCAATATTTTACTATTAAAATGTTAAAAATGACTAGACCTCCTAAAACTATAGGCGGTCGAGGGATAAGATGAGAGAGGGAGTGAGAGGGGAGAGGGAGTGAGAGGGGAGAGAGAGAAATAGACGAAGAGAGAGAAAGAGAGGAGAGAGGGCGGTGGAGTGGTTGGTGTCAGGCGGAGAGAGAGAGGGAGTGAGAGGGGAGAGAGAGAGGGAGTGAGAGGGGAGAGAGAGAGAGAGGGAGTGAGAGGGGAGAGAGAGAAAGAGAGGGAGAGAGAGAAAGAGAGGAGAGAGAGCCGTGTAGTGGTAGGTGTCAGGCGGAGAGAGAGAGAGGATGAGTTATGAAATTATTATATTACATAAATTATATTATTAATTTAAGAAAGTGGGGAGAGAAAGAGGGGGCAGCGAGTGATATGGTTAATAATAGGATAGATTATTGGCGGCGGCAGTTATTATATTATATGAATTATATTATTTATATAAAGATATATCTAATAATAGTATATATTAAGAAAAGAGAGACGTGGGGATAAAAAGACAGAGATGGAGAGAGATTAAATTTTTTAGGTTTAAATATATATTGTTTTACAAAATAAAATTTGTAATATTGATGTATATTTTTTACGGTCATTTTGAGTAATCATATGTATATATTGCGGGCGCTGCCCGTCCTGATGTGGATTCATCCCGCTTTGATGCGGGCGCATCCCACTTTGATGCGGGCGCAGCTTGCAACGACGCATCGAGCACGGGAGAAGCCCGTTTGGAGGCGGGCGAAGCCCGCCTGGATGCGGCCGAAGGCCGCCCGAGAGCATCGAGCACGGGCGTAGCCCGTGCGAAGATGCTCGTATATATATATATATATATATATATATATATATATATATATATATATATATATATATATATATAAAGAAACTATTAATTACCCAATCCTCTTGTCGGAGTTATTTAATTTTTAATGTAATAAACGTCAAAGCAATCGTAAGTCTTCATAATAATAAGTAACAAATAAGATAACATTTTTTATAAATAAATATAATAACATTGATTTATAAAGATTCTTGCAACATAAATTTCTATCACATTGTTCAAGTTTTTAGCCTTATTGATTGGTGTTGTAATCACCTGATATGGTGACGACTCCCTAGGCCAATCACACGTTTTCCTGTCTACCTCATAATTATGTATGTCTCTCTCCCACCTATATAAGGGATCGGTAGTGAGTCTTTTAGGATTATCTTGGATCCATTTGGTTGATTAGACTCTCATAGGAGAGAGGAGCTCGTAAAGGGATTCTATCCTCAAGAGTTGAATGTTGAGTATACATCGATATATTGTATCTCAATTTTGTTTAGTTTGACAATACCGAGCTTATCAAATTAACCGACCTACAAATTAAGCGACCTACTGCTCAATTAGGGTTGCATTGGAACCATAATTTTTCCTTCGTTTCCCTGACCACACCCAATCAAACGAACTCCGCCCCTCTCCTGGCCGTTGTTTCATCCCCCGGTCATGTTGGGCTCCTATAACTGCTCATCATACCATTGTCCACGAGCTCCAGCGCCCACGTCATCGCAACCATCAATTGAATTCTGGCAAGATCTACGTCGATCGTCTCCTTCAACTGTGACCTGCACTGGGCGCCTCTGAACAAAAAACTCAAGACCGATCCCTGTGTCTTCTCCTTCGGTTGGGCAGTAAATTTGCGAGGTCGGCGCCGCAAATTCTAAAGGTTGTCTTACAGTTCTTTCTAATAAAAATGTAACTTTGTCCCCATTTAAGTTCATAAGTCATGATATTGAAATTTAAAGGTTGACTAGCATGAACCATACCAAAAATACTATCATTAATAAAGAAAAATGCAGAAAAATTTCTCTGGTCCTTGAATGGTAATTTGTCTCCAGGCTTCCAGAACTCTCCATCGGCATGAGCCTTTTACCACAATGTCACTTCAATTCCAGTGTTTGTCTGTCATCTTTTCGGCATATGAGATGCGTCCTTTCCCAACCACATTTCCTCTCCAGGCCTTTGCACATCTCATCCTTGCCCTTCCAACAGTCAACGCACCCTCTCCGACACTTCCCTCGGCTCAATACAATGCCTCACACATCTTTTTCGAACAGCCGCAGTCTGCCTCTTTCGGCGTTTCCGTCACTCCATTATCTTCTCTTGGTCATCCTTACATTCCATAGACTCGTTCAGTTGATAGGCTCGTTATCGTCAAACCAAACAAGAAGATTAATCAAAATCGGGATACAATATATCAAAGTATACTTGGCATACAACTTTAGAGTGCAGGATCCCTCTAAGAGCTCTTCTCTCTTATGATAGCCTAAACAACCCAAATGATCCAAATTAACCCTAAAAGTCTCACTAGCGCTCATACATAATTACGGAAATGCCCTAAAGCTATATAGGTGGACAATGGACGCCTGATTGACCCGGGGAGTCGTCTTTGTATCATCATTATAATGATATTTTTTTCGTAATATATTGGTAAATATCAGTTATATATCGAAAATTTATCTTATATATTGACAGTTATAATACAAAATTGTTGTGGGCCGCTCGAGGCTTTTGGTAGACCGGACTAAATTAGGCTGCCTTAACCCGTGAAGCGGTCGAGCGTGCAAACAGTCACAAAGTAAGTAGAGAAATGCACAAGACAAATTTTAATGTGAAAAACCCGTAAGTTGGGTAAAGAACCACGTGACTTGTTCGATGCCAGTCAAATTTCACTATCAGTGACGGTTTACATGGTGTCAGAGAAATTCAGGGTGACAGACCGCTGCTCGTTACAGCTTGAGTATGAGAGGAAACACAGGTGCGTTCGGAGGGCGACAGACCGCCACTCGCAATGCTCAAAATCGGCCTTTTGTTATTGGCGGAGAACGCTCGCAGACATTACCCAGACGCAGTGTGTTGCAGCAGTGCGCGTAGGAGATTTGCTGAGGGCTCGCAGAATGTCTTGCGCGTAGGAGAATTTTTGGAGCGGCCGACGAAACGTTTTGCTTTCTAGCGGGTCGTGGACTTAGGCGAATTATGGAAGCACTCAAAAGGAGGAGGCTCGTAGGAGGATTTTGACAGAGTTCTGGCCTGTAGGAGGTCTGGGGGGAGAAAATTAGAAATGAGAGAGGTCTGATGTCTTATTTATAGGCCACATGGGTGGTTACGCGATTATCCACAGACTGTAATCACTGAAATCACTAATTACAGACCACATTTCCTATAGTTTTCGGGGTGTATTATTTTTATAATTTCACTATTCACAGCCATCACCATCCCAGCTATTAGCACCCACCACCATCGGTTGTTACGCCGATAGTTACGCGGGTGGTTACCTGCGTATCAGACGGTGGTGTTTGCCAGAGGGAGATCAGACGGTGGTGGTTAATAGGAGGCCAATCGAGGGGATACCCGACCGTCGGGGATGGCCGACCGAGCAGCCGATCGGGGAGGCCGACCGGGCGGGCGCCGGCCTTGAGTAGGCTTGCCAGCGTCGGCTTGACGAAGGTCGGCTGGGCGGAGGCTGGCCTCTATGGGGCTGACCGGGCGGCGCCCGACATTAGCCTCACATAAGTCGGCCGAGCGAATGCCGCCCGACGCCGGACTCTAGGAAGCTGGTCGGCGGCACATGGCGCAGGCCTTACAAAGGTCGACCGGGCTGAGGCTGTCCGGCGCCAGCCTCATTAAGGCCGACCGGGCGGCGCCCGGCGCCGTCCTCACAGAGGCCGGCCGGGAAAACGCCGCCCGGCACCAGCCTCACGAAGGCCGGCTGGGCAAACACTGCCGGCGGCGGCCGTCCACGGGCGGTTGCTTGGGTTGTGCGTGTGATGGATCTCGCGCGCGGATCGTGCATGGATTGTGTGCGCCGTTCGTGCGTGCGGTGGTTGCCCTCATGATCCCCATCAAGTTTGCTGGGGTCATGGACACTGGTTAATTGCACACCAGTTCTCTTATAAATTATACACGACCCCATCAAAAATAATAATTTTGGCATAAATCAATCCTGTGACATTACCCCTCTAAAATTACATATTGGCAATCTTGTTGGACATCTATGGCGACATAGTAGAGCTCCCAATTGGAGGATTCAAAATGGGCTTAAAAACAAGCTTCTATGAACTTAGCTATTCTTAAAGGTGTTGTAACTTCCAACACTAATGGTGGAATCACAGCAGGATGATAAGAGCTGGCAGGAACAACAGCTGTGAGAGTTCGCAGGAACCACAACTATGAGAACTGAAAAAGCACCTGGAGGAAGGCTTGAGGAGCTCTCAAGAAACTGTCCAGATCTTGAAAATGTAGGCATTTTTGTTAAAGGACAGTTGAATAATGCTCAAAGTTTGGTGTGGCAGGGCTCTAAAAAGTTGCCAGTCTAGAAAATTGATCGAGAATATAGGAAGTAGATCCAGGAAATAAAAGATCGATCCAAATGGTGGTTGACGTTGACCAGAAGAAGATCCAGCTAGAAGACGCCATCCGGAAACAATGATGCACAGGCATCGGCAGATGGACCAGCGGAAGCGGTAATAAACAACCACTTAGGGATAAAGGCACAAACAGCACATGTAGTAGTTCCACTCTGATACAATGTTTGAAGAGGATTCCTAAAGAAACAATCCAAGAAACGAGCAGCATAATCTTATTGTTTCGAACAGGAGTATTTATTGAGATAACTTTACCCTGGCAAAATTGACATGATTCATAGAATCACAATTTTTATATTGTCACTTTGTAGAGGTCTTCGTGCTTTAGCTTTTAATTTAACGGATACTGGTCCCAGAGCCTTCATTAACCAATGAATTTTATGTTGGATCTTAGATTTATCTGATACTGGTCCCAGGGCCTTCATCTACAACCAATGAATTGTATGTTGAATTCTTAGGTGTAATGGATACTGGTCCCATGGCCTTCACCTACATCCAATATATTTTATGATGAATTCTTAGGTTCATATATATATAGGGTCATTTACTGGGATCTCACCTCTTAGTTTGCTAAATTACAGGTTGCACCCCTCTTACTTTTGAAATCACAAAAACCTCCCCTATAAGAATACATTTCATAACACCATACAAAAGCACTCGCCTGAAAATTTACTCAAAGGAGGTATATTTTGCATGGATGTTATGAAATGTAAACTTACAGGGGAGGTTTTTGTAATTTCAAAAGTAAGAGCGGCGCAACCTGTAATTATGCTAACTTTCAGGGAAAGTTTTGGTAATTATTCATATATATATGTATATGTGTGTGTGTGTGTGTGTGTGTGTATGTGTGCATGAACTCTCTCTAATCAATTTTTGTGCTTGTCAATGGAACAATATTTAGATTCGAGATGGTTTGCATTATAATCCATACTTCCCTGGTGGTGCCATAGCTATGCCTCAAATGCTTATTGATGGTGCTCTTGAGTATGAAGATGGCACTCCTGCCACTGAAGCCCAGGTGATTTCTTAGTGTTGTTCTCCATATGTTGTTAATATTTTCATATAATGATTATATAGTCTCGTGCTAATGAACCATCTAAAATGTTTTCACCTACTTTTAATTTAATTTTAGATGGGGAAGGATGTTGTCTCATTCCTGACATGGGCGGCAGAACCAGAGATGGAAGAGCGCAAATTGGTAATCTTACTTGTTCACCTAAATTTGCATGAGCTGCATTACAAGATTGCAGTTTTGTTTCATATAAGTTTTTTAGAAATTAGTTTTTATTCACATTATATATGTTTAAAAAATAGAAGTTTGTTAAAAGCAAATCAAAAATGATATTCACAAAACTTTGTTATCCGCAGACTAAAATTTACATAGAAATTTGGCTCTGAGTTTTTGAAAATAAATATAAATGATGGAAATCTAATACAATGTTATGTTTGGCTTGTTCGTCTCCTACATCAAAATAATTCACAACATGATGAAGATCAAATAATATGAAAAAATAGTTCTGTAGATGAAAAATTAGTTTTAAGGGGAGCCTTGGCGCCTTGGTGGAGGTGTTGCCGTGTGACCTTGAGGTCATGGTTCGAGTCCTGGAAGCAACTTATTGCAAAAATGCAGGGTTAGATTTGGCTACATTTCACCCTTGTGGTGGGATCCTTCCCCGGACCATCGCTGCGCAGGGATGCTTTGTGTAGCAGGCTGCCCTTTTTTTGGCCTTTTTTTAACAATCTAAAAATACCCCTTCTTAATGCACCTTGTGGATGATTTCATGATCATTAATGAGTTGATTTATGGTGCAGCTCTTATTTTTGTGTATGAGTGATGATTTTGTTTTGTACAGCAGTGCAAAATCGCAAAATCAACTTAGTTTTATTAGGGACCAAATTTGTTCCATGCAAGTGTTTGTAAGCGTCTTGATTTCAACTTGGGAAACGATTTGCATTGAAGTGAATTACCATGATATTTATTATTATTATAATTATAATTATTATTTGTGTGAAAAAAATCACTTTTTAAAATAGAATATTAGGTTTGGGTGGGTTGAATGGAATTTCTTTTCTACTCTCTCATCATTACTTCCTTATTATTAGGAGTTAATTATTGGAACCTCCTCCTTGACTTTTGCATAATTCTCCACTCTTTTATTTGAAATTACAAAAAACTCCCTTGTGAGTTTACATCAATTTTTATTACAATTGACCTCTCCTTTGTGAGGTGTGCAGTGTGCACTTGTAATGTATGTTAGCTGGTAGGGGTGTGTTGTAACAATGTAACTCAAATGTGAGCTTTTTTGTAATTTCAAAGGGTGGAGGGAGGTCCCTATAATTATGCAAAGTCTCTGGAGAAGTCCCGATAATTCACTCTTATTATATTAATAAAAAACCGTTCTAACCCAACCTAGGAATTTAATGCTATTCAATTGTTAATTTGTTAAGTAGAAAGCAAAACTGGCTCAGGATCTGAACTCCACTTTTTTGAATGTGAGTTTCAATAATGAAAACTTAGTTCCATCTATTTTCAACCAAACAAATGTTTGAATTTACATTTGTAGATGAGATCCATTTAGTTTACACTTATGTTTGAACCCAAGCAGATTTGATATTTTTATTAAGTGCACAAGATTACACAATCTTTCAATGAGAAATTATATTCTCAAACATTGTCCAATTTGTTTTATTTGTGTAGTCACATTTCATATTATTATTACTGTTAAGATAACGTGTACAAAGGCCCATACATTGGCCCGGTTAGAGTCCATTATATCCTTACGGATTAGTCCTACATTTTTTAATGGAGTTTAGACTTCAATCCTTCCTATATATATGTACAAATATTTGTAACCATATATAATTTTATGAGAAGTTAATAAAATATTATTTTCCTCTATCTTCTCCCGTACATTTCTACATGGTATTAGAGCTATACGAATTATGATGCTTTTTGAACTCTCATGCTCGTTTCTAGCTTGAACCCGCACTTACCCTTCCCATTCTTTGCGAACTCTGCGATCTCCTGCGTAAGTCCGCAGTCTTCGTGACCTCCAGCTCCCATTGCGTGGTTCCACTAACTTCCTGCTCCTTTTTAAGCTATTTTTGTTGTCTACTGGGACCCTCCACTGCTCTTGCCAGCCCCGACCTCTGCGGCCTTTGGCTTTGTGTTCGTCGACACCGCTCATCCTCTGCCCGTGCGGCCTCTTGACAAGCTTGTCAGCTCCTCCTGTGATTGTCACCCTTCAAATACCACCCCTGAAGCTTATTGAGACTTCCTGCGTTCGAGCTTGTTGAGTTTTCCTGCTTCTCCTTTCGAGATGTGCGTGCTCACGGTGCCCCCCCCCCCCCACACACACACACACACACAATGTGAACTCCTCTATTGAGCCCGAACCTTCTTCCTCCTGCGGATTCTTCTTCCAAGCCGTGCGTGTTCGTTGTTCCCGCAAACCCACACTGCGAACTCTCCATTTGAGCTCCATGTGATCGTCCCCCCTCTCCAACATGCAGCCTCTCCTCTTTAGCCCTCCCCGCGGCTTCTCTCTAATGATGCTTTGTCCCTTATGGCCCTCTCCATGACTACTCTCCCTGAAGTTTGAGATGAGCTTCGGATTACCACTCTCTCTTTGTGTCGGGAAGAACTTTGTCGAATTGGTCCACTCGGTGCACCGTGTTCTCTAGGCCAAAGGATTCCTTCATCATCTCTCTATTGCAAAAGCTACTGCGCCCACCGAGGATGACTCCGCGATGATGGGCTCGTCCAATCATGGATTCTGAATTCTATGGGCACTGAACCATATCGTATGACCATGTATTATAAGATGACCAAAGGCATGTGAGATGAACTTCACTCTCTATATTCTGGCAAGGACAGTATGCAGCACTTGCTCGGCATCTTCACGAACCTCCAGTCTCTTGAACCGGGGTGGATGGCGACCTGACCTCCTTTGTTGCAATGTCCAAAACTCTCGTCGAGGCCTTGATTCAACATCTGCTTCCCACGTTGAATCTTGCCACCCAACGTGCTCAGAAAGAAGTTGTTGGCATCACTATGATTATTGTTCGTGTCCCTGCACATCTCCATAGTGTCTGTGTCAATATCTTTTATTTCTCCACCTTCCCCTCCCTCTTGAATGTGTGCTCCATGCTTTTAAAGGCGACACCGCCTCCCGAAGCTCCCGAGAGTCCGAAACTATCTCTCCAACTTTTCTTCAACAATCTTCTACAACTCACCCTGCCCCTCTGTCGGCTTGTGGGGTTTGCACCAGTTCTCGGGGCAGGGGTGCAATGG
This sequence comes from Platanthera guangdongensis, assembly GCA_039583875.1. Taxonomy (NCBI): domain Eukaryota; kingdom Viridiplantae; phylum Streptophyta; class Magnoliopsida; order Asparagales; family Orchidaceae; genus Platanthera; species Platanthera guangdongensis. The sequence continues at coordinate 23,521,626 of CM077157.1, forward strand.
TCGGAATCATCTCAAGAATACTTATTGTAGGTGGGATGGTCATTTTGAGTCAACTTGTTATCGTAAGTATTAAAGTTATTAGTGTTATCACATTATTATAGTCTTTTAGGAGTGTCTGAGTTTAACCCCGCATTGTAGTTTTTTACTTTATGAGTTCTTAACAATCCTTTAATACCTCTTTTGAGGGATGAATAATATGCATTTTTGCATTCTCCTTGTAATTCCAACATGGTATCAGAGTCATTGATTCTCCCTGATCTCTTCTGCTCCCACGTGCCTAGGGAGACTGTTTGGTCGCTTCTCGCGTGAGATGGCTAGTTGCGGTTTCATCCGCTTCTCTTCTCGTTTGCTAACCTCGACGGTTTCCACTCGCTACTCCCATTGTCGAATCCGCTAGTTGCGACTTCCGCGACATTCTCCGTAAAGGCTGCTTATTTCTTCATTGATTTTAGGATCGACGACGATCCCCCATGGCATCAGACATCTTCCCATTGTAGATTCCGTCGAGCTCGTTCTCTCTCACGCTTCTTCATTTTTGTGCATCCACGGCCCACCGACGAACACAACGATGTAGGGATTTAGTCAAAGCCGATCCGGTCGCAACCCGTTTCTCCGTCCAAGCATGTTCCTCCATTTCTCCCGTTCGCAACCCGTTTCTCCGTCCAAGCATGTTCCTCCATTTCTCCCGTTCGCATCCTATTTCTCAGTCAAAGCCGATCCAGTCGAAGTTCCTGCGGCCCTTGACGATCAAAGATCTCCCGTCGTAGATTCTGTCAACTGGTCCCGACGATGTCTCCTCCACTGCTTCAGAGCCTAATGCCGATCTCCCAGCTACCTACTGGTTGTGTGTGTTGGATGTCATGCGCTTCATTCTCTGTTACTGCCTCCTCTCCAACTACCAGTCACTGCCCTTCATCCCGATTGGCATGCTCTAATCGTTGTCCTTCATGTTTTTTACGCTATCAATCGCCTCCATCCACTTCCCCTCGTGCTTCGACCAGCTTCGGTCGTTGCTACCCCTTACGAGGTGTTGATCTCTCGCCGATGATGAAGTTTCGTGTTGATTTGGTCATTTTTAATGTGTTTTAATGTGTCTTTATTTGATTGTTGTTAATGTTTGCTTTGTATGTTGTTGTTATGCCGTCATGCATGTGTGTCCCACGTGAAGGGTGGTGTTTTGGACGACGATGTCTCAGATGGTATTTTTTGACTTTCGCCTTACTCCCACATTGCCCTCCTAGCTTGTCTTGTATCATTTGAGTCCCCCCATTTTTTTCATTGATTGGCACGTGTTGTGATATGATCGTTGTTGGTTGTGTTAATTTCAACGGGTTGTGTCATGTGGGACCGTGACGTGCAGGACTATCGTGTGGGACCACCCTTTATGCAGATTATCCTCGACGAATTATCCCTGGTTGCCCGTTTGATGATTAGTCTCACATCTTCCGTTACCTTTCATATGTTTTGTGTGTATAGATGATTGATCTGATTCTAACGAGTCCATGTCGCGTGTGGGATCTGCGTCGTATGTGGGTCTGCGTCGTGTGTGACTATGTCCTCGGTTTGGAATTTCTCTAGTGTCTCATCTGATGTTTTGTCACACATTGTTTACCTCCATTACCTTTATATGGTGTTTTCAAGTGGAAGGGTTCCCCTCCATCCCGAGGGGGAATGATTAAGTTATTAGTGTGATCACATTATTAAAGTCCTTTATGAGTGTTTGGGTTTAGCCCCTCATTTTAGTTTCTACTTTATGAGTCCCATGTAAGTCCTTTAAATACCCCCTTCGAGTGATGAATAATATGTTTTTTGTATTATCCTCTTAATTTCAACAGTAAGCATGGCGCGCCTCCGCAACAACATGCCTCCATTGCGGGTGATGCTCCTTTCACCACCCGCACTAACATTGATACCTTGTGCACCCAGCTCCAACATCTTAAGGGGTTGATCAGTCATTCTTTTAGTTTTGTTGTGTCTATCTTCAATGAAGGTAACTCCAGTTTTTCCCATAGTTCAATTTTGATTGTAGACTCTGGGGCCACAAATCATATTACTCCGCAAAGCCTCTTCAATACTTAGACTCTGCTTGTCCTAAGTTCATCACGGTGGCCAATGACAACACCGACATCGGTGATGTTCCCCTGATTTCATCTCGTTCTCTTTGCTCAGTTCTTCATGTTTCAGACTCTCATTTTTATATTGTTTTGTCAGTCGTCTTACTAATGATCTTGATTACTTCATAACTTTTTTTTCCTCTTTTTTATTGTGCGGGATTGACTAGCATAAAATGTCATTGGTAGAGGACGACTGTCTGATGAGCTCTACACTCTGGACGTTCCCCCACAACTCTCTCCTCTGTCACTTTTGTTGATTGACATCGGCGTCTCGGGCTTGCTTCTCTTCTGATTCTTAAGAATGCTCTTCCTAATCTATCCCTCGCCGACTTCATCTGCGAGTCTTGCATCTCCGACAAATAACAACGTTCTTCCTCCCCCCCCCCCTCATTGTACTTGAAGCAGTGCTCATTTTGCTTTAGTTCATTATGATCTTTGAGGATCGTATAAAACAACTAGTGTTTTTGATTATCGTTAATTTATTGATGATTACTCTTGCATGACCTGGTTGTATTTACTTCGTTGATCGCTCTAAACTATCTCGTATGTTTTGCGTTTTATTGTTGAGATACGTACACAATTCTCTAGCTCTATTAAAGCTCTTTAGACTGATAATGCATGCGAGTATATCAGTCATGTGTTTCAAAGTATTTGTACTGAGTTTGATATCATCCATCAAACTTTTTGTGCTTATACAACCTAATAGAATAGCGTGGCTGAGCGCAAGAACCCTCATAGAATCGCATGGCTAAGCGCAAGAACCCTCACCTCCTTGAGGTTGATCTCACTTATGTTTCAAATGTAGGTTCTCAAGCTTTATTGGCATTTTCACGGTCTCTATCGTCTGATATCTCATCAATCGCATGCATTCGTCTATTCTCAAATTTGCTACTCACTTCGGTCTTCTCTTCTCATCTGCACCGTCCTTTCACATGATGTCTCGCGTCTTTGGTTGCGCCTGCAATGTTCACTACCTTGACCACATATACAGACAAGTTTGCTACTCGAGCTAGCATATATATATGTTTGTGGGATATTGCCAAACTCATAAAGGTTATGAATGTTATTCTCATGTTGATCGCAAGTTAGTTACGTCTGCAGATGTGACCTTCCTCGAATACCAACCTTTTCACTCCTTGTCTACGGCTTCTCCAGCACCTCCTACATTTACCTGCACCTTGTTGTTCATGTCACCTTGACTTCTCCTTCCCTCCTTCCCACACCAACAACCATACCCTCCAACACGCCTCCTCTTTGTGTATACACTCATCATCCTCCTCATTCAGATGCTCTACGGAAGTTACCCTCTACTGATGATGCTTTGCGGTCTGCTGATCGGGCACTAGCCTCCACCGCACACCCCTTGTCTAATTACGTTTCATTGCATCAACTGTCTTTGTGCTTCACAAGTTTGCGACTTTCTTGTCGTTTATTTCCACCTCTATTCTGCAGAAGGCTCTTCAGCATCTGGGATGACAGGAGGCTATGGATAATGAAATGACAGCTCTCTGGACCAATCAAACTTGGGATCTTGTCCCTCTTCCTCCTGGCCAGACATGTGTAGGTTGTAAGTGGATCTTTTCCATCAAGCATGGTTCCAGATCGGAGGGTTGAACGTCTAAAAGCTCGTCTTGTGGTCCGTGATTTTACTTAACAACACGACCTCGACTATGATGATACATTCTCACCCATCACAAAGTTTAATACTTCCCATGTCTTGATCTCTCCGGTTGTTCATCGTCATTGGCAGTTGCATCAATTGGACGTCAAAAATGTCTTTCTACATGGTGATCTTGTTGAGAATGTTTGCATGCAACAGGCTCCCAGTTTTGAGACCACGCGGGAGTCTCTTGTATGTCACCTCAATAAATCTTTCTATGGCTTCAAACACTCTCTTCGAGCTTGGTTTGACAAGTTCAGTCGGGTTGTTCATGATGTTGAGTTTCTCGAAGCTTGGTCGACTTCTCTCTATTCACTCGTCAGCGCCCGACAACCACATTGATATTTTTGGTGTATGTTGATGATATTTTGATTACGGACGATGATCCCAAAGACATACAAATGATCAAGAAGCACTTGTTCTATGCATTCCAGACCAGAGATTTGAGAAATCTCCAATATTTTCTCGGTATCGAGTAACCCTCCGTCCCGATAATCTTGCCCTATCTCAACGGAAGTACTGTCTTGATCTTCTTCATGACGTTGACTACTCTGGATGCAAGCCCGTTGACACACTTATGGATGCAACCATAAGCTATGCGCACATACCTTCGACTCTTATCTGCGCTTTCCAAACCCTTAGTACTATCGTCCTATTGTGGGGAAACTGATATATCTTTTATCGTTGGGGTTGTCAGTCGGTTTATGTATGTTTCACAAATCTCTCACCTTCAAACAGTTGAGTGCATCCTCCGATATCTGAAGATTTCTCTTAGACATGGGCTTGCATACAAGCCCTCCTCTTCCTTATCTCTCATTATTTATTTTGATGTTGACTATGCGGGCTCTATAGATGATCTTCGTTCCACAAGTGGATATTAAACATGCTTTGGTGAACACCTTGTCACCTGACGAAGAAAGAAACAATTTGTGGTTGCACTCTCATCTGCAAAAGTTGAGTATCATTCAATGACCTTTGTCGTTTCTGAACTTATGTGTTTGGAAAGCCTTCTGAGTGACCTTAGTGTTAAACTATCCTCTCCGACCACTCTTTTTTTGTGATAGTCAGGCTGATATCCATATTGTCACGTATCTCATGTTCCATAAACGTACCAAACACATCGAGATTGATTGTCACTTTATTCGGGAAAATGTTCAACTTAAGAAATTAGACTTAAGACATGTTCCTGCTGTTGAGCAAAATGTTGATATTCTTACCATGGTCTCTTACAAAAACCCATACATTTGCTCAGAGCCCATGACATCCTTAGGGATTAGCCCCACATCTTTGAATGCTTCTTATATATATGTACAAATATTTGTAACCATATATATGATTTAATGAGAAATTAATAAAATATTGTTTATCTCTTCTGCCGTGCATTTCTGATGTAATCCGATTTCACAAACTCGCGACGACAGAGAGAAAAGAAATAACTCGTAGTTTGTGACACTGTTATTCTCAGGACAGCTGGATGTTTTAAGATTCTCAATTAAATTGAGAGAGAATCCCTTATGCTTACAGCTTGAACTCTATCTCATTATCTTAAAACCACAGATAAGAGTTGTATAAAATAACTTATGACAAATAATAATAATCACGAATAATTCTACGAGATTTAGGCAAACTCAAATTATTAAGAACCAAATAAAAATAACCCGATAATTATTAAGCACTGGAGATTTGAAAGATTAATACTGATAAGTTACGGCTGCACAAGGAGAATGTTTCACAGGGTAGTCACTGTGAGAGCTGGGATTGATCCAATAGGCCACTAGAAGAGAGAGATCAAAGTCAATAGTGGCCCTCAAGGAATCTGGGACGGACACCGTGAGTTAGATCTAGGAGCCTTGACGATGTCAAACGAGTTATGCAAGTTCCTCGAGAGATCAGTTACAGGAATGCTGGAACTTCATCGGCGTGTCATCATGAAGGGGTTTCTACTCGTTATGAAGGGGTTTCTACCATCGGAAGGTTCGTCAAGGTCAACAGCGACGGTTAGGCGCATTGGAAAGAACGTCAACTGTGTCGTCGGACGTCGAGGAAGACAACTCGTCGAGAAAGACAACTCGTAGATCTGGCGTTGCTGGAGGGCTCAGGGCGGTATCTTGGCAATCGAGCCAGGGGAGCGAGAAAGGGTTCTCGTTCCTCTGTCAAATTGGCCACCTCTTCTTTCGATTACGATGGTTTTAAAGCTACGTTTTTGAATTTTGTATTTTTAGCAGCTTATCAATTTTCCAATTGATGCCTTCACCTATTTTAATTATTTTACCTTTTTTTTCCTTTGTAACCTAATTCTCCATAATTAATAGGTTACCTAACTTTAAGTTATTTTTATTTGTTTCTTAGTAACAAGAGCTTGTCTTTTTCTCTCTAATCATTCTAAATTATCGTACTTGTTTATTCACGGTCTTACTAGACGGTCAACACAATAAGCCGTCTGCAAACGGAAAATATAAGCACACCAAAGTAACATAAATAATATAATGCAAATGATAAATAACAAATATATGAAACTACTAAGATTTGTCGCCAGATGCGACCCAAGCTGCATCAATTTCTACAATTTCTTTTAATTACTTATACCTCTCCTTGGAGTTAACATAATTATGGTTGCACCCTGAAATTACAAATATTGCATCAATAATGCGTGAACTCATTCCTGTGAGTGTAATCAAATCTTCTAGCACTTGCGAATAATCAATTTCGCCCTAAATGTGCAACTTTTTATAACAATTTCCCCTCTAAGTTTGCAAAATTACATGTTACACCCCTCTTCTTTTGAAATTATAAAAATCTCCTCTGTAAGTTTAGATAGAGGGGTGCTACCTCTAATTATGCTAACTGCCATAAAATGTTTGGGTAATTAATAGTATATATATCTATACTATTTCATAAAGAAATAGTGATGGCTTTTAAAAGTCATGCATTTAAAAGTCATTGGACTAATTTCAGACTTAGGATCAACTTAATCAGGCCTGCAAATAACTAATCCTCCTAAAACTCTCCCCCAAAAAACACGAAAAACCCGATGCCCCCCATCCCACACGCTCGAACTCCCGCTTCATCCACGCCGCTGCCGGGGGAGCCGCCGGCGGCCTGACCGGTGCCCACCGGCTGGTTGGCCGGACCCCGGCGGGTTCGCCGGACCCGCCAACGGCGTGGAGAAGCCTGTATAGGCGGGGGGATGTTGGACATTGGGATTTTTTTTAGTTTTTAAAATTTTATTAGTATAAAAAATTAATAATAAATATATTATATATAATATATTAATTTTTAATAATTAAAAAAAATAATAATAAAAATATTTAACCAAAAATATAAATTTAATATTTTAAATTTAAAATAATTACAAAATTACATGCTGAAAAACTGTCGGGGCGGGCGAGTTTGGCCAGATACTGTCTCGCGGCGTGCGTGTGTATATCAACTAAATTTTATTGAACTGCTTGATGTATGTTTGGCATGTTTGATGCAGATGGGATTCAAGTGGATATTCGTACTATCGCTCGCTTTGCTCCAAGCTGGGTACTACCGGCGCCTGAAATGGTCTACCCTCAAGTCCCGCAAGCTGGTGCTCGACGTCGTCAACTGATTTTTTTTTTTTTTGTGAATGATTTTGTGGAAACTGTGTCAATAAATGAGTTTGGATGAAGCAATTGCCAAAGGGGTTTTGGTCCAGGCCTTTTGCTGCCAGTTTGTTTTCCTGATGTGGGGATGAATATGTTCATGATTTTACCTACTTTAATTATGAGTTGTTTAGTTGGAGAAATTAGTAGGTTTTGGTCGGCGGACACGGATCGGAGTCGCAATTTAGGGATTTGTGTATGATCTAATTTATTTATTTTGCTTAAAATATTATAGAGTTCATCTGAGTTCATGCTTATGTGAATGTAAAAGTGAAAATGGTTAGATTTATAGTTTTTTGAATCTATGCTTGGAACATAACACTCTTTACATAATCTTCTTGATGCAATAGAGTTGTTGGCTTTTTCAACCGTCTTCGCTATGCGCCTAGCCGTCTGTGACGATTCCAGGTAGCCTGGAATGATAAGATGAGGCGCATAGCGAGAAAGAAGGGCGGGTTGGGCTTCCCTGTCAATATAGATGGGAGGGGCCGACATCAGGACATAAGCTTTTATGTTGCTTAGCGCCTCTTTTTCGGGAGTAATTTTTGGGCGGGCGTGGCTCTCGGTGAGCACGAGATCAGCGCAGTGCACTCGCACATCAAAAATCGTGCGTGTGATTTGATGTGCGAGCGCATGGTAAGGATCTCGCTGCTCACTGTGGGCTCACGCTCACCCAAAAGTTCCCCTGTTTCAGGGTGGGGCTGCCCTCCGTCCTGCTAATCCAGCCAGCCATTTTCTTTCCCACCCTAGTGTGAAGCCGGAAAATTACAATTTTTTTTAGACTTTTTTTTATTCTTGCTGCAACCATTTTTTTAGTAATATTATTGCTTAATTAATGTTAATTTATATTTTACTGTAATAATACAAAACTATTACACTAAAAAAATGCTTAAATATTTTGTATTATTTACCTATAAACATATATACTTTTGTGTGGAAGGGTAAGAGGCCAAATAAAAAATACAGTACTACCATTTACCATTGCACAGCAATAGCACAATATGTTGCAAATAATCTCAAAATACATGAATTATTATGACTCCGATTTGCGCTACTTTTTTGCGGCGGTGAGCATCGACAAAAACACAGCCATCATAGCATGACAGCGGTTATGACCTCCACCTCTAAACCCTTAACCCTAAACCTTAAAACCCTAAACCCTAAACCTTAAATCTTAAACCCTAAACCCTAAACCAACCTTAAACCCTAAACCCTAAACCCTAAACCCTAAATCCTAAACCCTAAACCCTAAACCCTAAACCCTAAACTCTAAACCATAAACACTAAACCCTGAATGGAATTCCTTAAGTGAGGTCGGACGTTGACGAACGGCAGTTCATAACTGTCGTGTTCACAACCGTCACCATAGTGCCAAAAAGAGCCCCTGGCATATTAATTACCCAAACCTCCTCTAAGAGTTAGTGTAAATATAGATTGCACCCTTCTATCTTTTAAAATTACAAAAAAAAAACTTTCATGTTCACATTTCACAGCATACATGCACAAAAATACCCCCATCTTAAGGTTTCCTTGGAGGCCAATAAGAAGCTGCCATGTGTGAAAATATTTCCTCTGAGGCACTTGCCAAATGAGGGAATTCATACAAAAGCATCAGAAAATCTTCTTATATCATAAGCATGAGTAACCCCAACAACAAAAAACTCTGAACAGTGAGTGAACAATTCAGGCACTGGCATCATCCTTATGGGAGGAGCCGGCTGGGTTGGCCGATGTGCTTTTTTGCGCCGTCTTCTTCTGAGCACGAATAAGCGCGCGCCTGGCGCGGGGACGCATCTCCCGTACTTTCCGAGGGGGCATCACGTACGGCTCTAGAGCGCGATCTCCAAAGGGATGCTCACCGTCGGTAAAAATCCGCAACTTCCGATCTCTGTCCTGCGCGATCATGGGTAATGGTTAGAATTTTGGACTCATTTGTTAATATAACATATTTGAATGTTAAAGTCGAAATATGTTTAAAAAAGATGTTAATAATTTTTAACAATTTCATAAAATCAAGCAAAACAATAGAAAAGATCTATATGCAAATAAACAGGACCCGAAAATAAGGGAATAAGAAAAGATATGCAAACAATAGAAGAATGCAAAACGATAGAAATCAGTCATCATACTTTGCATACTTTATGAAATCAGTCCCGTAAGTTTTTTTGATTGAATTTCGTCCGTAAAGTTTGTAAAATGTTTGAAATTAGTCCCTATCTAAAATCTGTAAGTACAGTTAACGGAAAAGTAATTGCTCGCCGTCAACCAGCTCGTTAGCAACTCCCTTGCCATCTTCTCCGCCGCTGATCGGGGTCAGTTCTTCGCTGCCGTTAAACAAAAAAAATTAAGATCAAGAAGAAGAAAAAACGAGGTCAAACATTTCAGAGCGAAGGGCTCCTCCCTCGGCATCAGTGAAATGGCACCGAGACCGGTTGAATCGGTGGCAATCAGTTAAGCAAAAACCTAGAAATGAAATTTTGACAAATTTAATCCGGTGAAACAGATGCATGATGGACGAATTCAAAATGCTGAGCTAAAATTTCCGTTGTTGCGACACGAAAGGTTGAAAATGGCGGGGATTCGGCGTTGACCTTAATCTTCAAGCAATATGAAAAATATGTAAATTTTCCTGATTATGTGTGGACTAGTTTAATCGAGTCGTCTTGATCAAGTATATGCGTGATTTTGAGTTCATTTGTATCTCACGCTGGTGCGCGTCAAATTTAATTTGCGCAAGTTGTCGAAACCCTTTATAGGTGGGCTAGACGACTTCAGACTTAAGTTGCGCAAGTTTGGTCTCGCTTCTGACACATTATGGAATGATCAGGTCTATTTCATGTATCCACTTAAGTTTTGGGATGAAATAGATATTAAGAAATATTGAAGGGCATATTGATAATTTCCCCTCAAGAGCCCCCATGACTTTTCCTATAAATATCAATGAGGAGCGAATCAAATTTTTTATTCCAAAAAAGGGCGTGAACAGAAGTGATAAGACTTGCGGTTACTATGCATCTTCTCCCAATCAAAAACCATTCCTCTCTGGTTGAAGCCCCGGTGAAAATCGTTCGCAAGCCTTTGGGATCTCGAATCGCTTGAATCTAAAGGTGTTTTCTCCATTCTGGAGAGAACGTGAATAGGGACAGTGATAGTGTGTGAAGCAAAAATCAAATTTTTTGGCTCCTTATCTTCTTCAAATCAACGCCTTTTGCTTTGGAATGCCTACCCAACAGCAATCTTTCTTTTGGAAGATCAATTGGCTTATTCATCCTTGATTTTCATTTTCAAAAAAGGGAATGGATTATTTCCCCGATACTATTCTTACCAGTGCTACAGCCATCAGGAAGAAGACTCGTTTGGGTACAGCACGCAGCATAACTCTCTTCCTCCTGGATCTAGTCAGGGCAAGCAATACAAAATAATAAGGCTACAGGAGATTTCGACCTACATATGACCGAGTCCTCTTCGAGGGCAGCATCATTCATTCAGTTGCATTCAAGTGCGCTTCTTAGGATGTCCGCAACCATGCGTCACGAAGTCGAATCCAAAAATAGTACGTTAATTCATTTCGTTTTCGCACTTTCTAGCACACCACATTTGTTATCATAAATTTCATTATTTGTGATCGCATAAATTTTACGAGCGATTAATTTTTTTGCTACACCGTTGCATGAGAATTAACTAATTATGTTCATGTCGATCCTGCTTGCATAGGCCACATCAAGTTGTTTAATTTTTTTTATTTATCTCATTTCGTGAATGATTGTGACCTACGCGCTTCATATAAATATTCTAACATTTGGTATCAGAGGGAACTTGAACATATTAATTAGTTTCATTCATTGTTGGTGTAATTGATTTGAATTAATCGCTAACGATCGTACATATAAAACCTATTATTTCATTTTAAAGAATATCAGTGTGATAAAGACTTTTGAAGTGCATTAATTTTAAGTCCCTAAGCAGTCGTGATCTTTAGACACTTTAGTGCCCTTTTGTCATTAATTATAAGATCATGATATTTCATTTGAGGATATGTTAGAGAATCTCAGTGTATGAGGATCTTGTGGGTTAATTGAGCTGTAGCCGTCAAAGTGGCCTGCATGATTGATTTACGAGATTTCATTCCTACACGGTTTTGGGTTTTCTCTAGTTCTAGCCCGTGATCATTCACCCAAAGGTGGTGGTTGTGTGATAGGATTAGAGGGTTGCATACGGGCATTTGAGCGGAAGTGCGAAGGTTCTAGTGATCTATTCACACAAAGGTGATAGTTTTGCAAAAGCCTAAACACTAGCGTGTCTCGCTCGGTGTAGAGGATTTCTAACTGCGTGACACGTATTTTGCCCAAAGGTGTTGCGTGTTGACGCATCTGAATTCTCATGTGTGTGTTAATTTAAGGTTTTATAACACACTTGTCCTCATTGCTAAATATTGCATTGTCCTAATTTACTGTGCACAATAATTTGGCGACCATTGAAAAACTTACTGTGTCGAACTTTAAGAAGTGAAAGTCTGATATCATGTTCGCCGTGCAAATGGCGGACATAGATCTAGCTCTTACATCTGGTAAGCCTGAGGAGTTGACTGCGAACAGTACTCGTATTCAGAAAGATCATTATGCTGCGTGGCATAAGTCCAATAAGATATGTCTACTGGCAATGAAGAGGTCTATTCCTAAGCACCTACTTAGTGGACTGTCAGAGACTGCTGATGCGCTCGAGTTTCTTACCGATGTGGGACAGAGGTATAAGGTGTCCTCTAATGCTGAGATAGGGACTCTCATGCAAGACCTCTTTTCTATGAGGTACACTGGTGATGGAGGAGTTCGTGATTACATTCTGAAGATGGTGTACTACCAGACGAAGCTCCAAGAGTTGGATATAGTTCTTCCTGAGACTTGCATAGTGCATCTGACACTTAATACTCTGCCACCTGAGTTCAGTATCCTGAAGACTATATATAATTCTCAGGATGAGGCTTGGAAACTGAATGATCTAATCACACGATGTGTTGTTGAGGAAGAGAAGCTGAAAAATGAAAAGACTCACACTGCACTGTATGTCTCAAAGGCTTCATTCAAGAAGAAGAAATCCAAGGCTCCAATTAAGTTTCAGGATGGTCAGTCAAGTGGAGCAAATGATTCTGCTGGTGTCATTAAGAAAGCTCTGACATGTTTATTCTGTAAAAAGAAAGGATACATGAAAAGTGAGTGTCTGAAATTCAAGGCTTGGATGAAAAAATGTGGGATCACACATAAAGGTAATCCTCTTGCACTCGTCATATGTGAATCTAACTTAATTGAAGCCTCATCCAGTTCCTGATAGCTTGATAGTGGAGCAACTAATCATGTTGCTTACCCATTACAGGGATTCACCAACAGGAGAAGGCTAAGCAAGGAGTGTAGGCTCACTGTGGGAAACAATGCTGAAGTTGAAGTCGAGTTTATTGGAAATATCTGCTTGATTTTAGATTCTAATTTTAAGCTTGTGTAAAAAGACACTTTTTATATTCCTGCATTTCAGAGAAACTTAATTTATGTTTCTGCTTTAGACAAACTTAATTATGATTTCAACATTTCTGTTGGTTTAATTCAGTTATTTTATAAATCACATGTTGTTAACCATTGCACTTTGTCTAATGTTTTATATAGAATGTGTTCTGCTTCTAATGAAATTTATGCGACCTCATTTAATATTGAAAATGTTGTTTCTAAAAAACTCTAATTAAGGAAACGTCTTCCATGTTGTGGCATAAAAGGCTTGACCACATCTCTAGGGATAGAGTAGAGACTGATTAAAGACAACATTCTTCCTACTCTTGACTTTAGTGACTTACAAACGTGTGTTGACTGTTGTAGTGGTAAGATGATCAAGATAAAGAAGAAGGGCGTTATACGTAGTCTAGACTTGTTGGAGATTATTCATACGGACATTAGTGGACCCTATTCATCTACGCTCTGCAAAAATACCTATTTCATTACTTTCATTGATGACTTCTCCCGTTATGGTTATTTGTTTCTCATTAAGGAAAAATTTAAGTCTCTTGATAAATTCAAGATATTCAATACAGAAGTAGAAAAACAATTAGGAAAAGTTATCAAGATTGTTATGTCTGATAGAGGAGGCGAGTATTTTGGCAGACATGATGCCTCCGGGCAGCATAAAGGTCTTTTTGCAAAATACTTGGAGAGTTGTGGCATTTTCTCCCAATACTCCATGCCGGGAAGTCCTGAACAGAATGGTGTGGCCGAAAGGCGCAATTGCACCATTAAGGATATGATGAGGAGCATGATGAGTAGGACAAATTTTCCTGAATTTTTTTGGGATGAGGCGCTTAAGACTGCAGTTTACATACTTAATAGAGTTTTGTCTAAATCAGTGCCCAAAACACCTTTTGAACTATGGACTGAACGACGACCTAGCCTAAATCACTTACGGGTTTGGGGTTGTCCCGCGGAAGTTCAGTTATATAATTCATCAGAAAGTAAGATTGCCGCCAGGTCTTCTCGTTGCTACTTCATTGCCTACCCAGATCATTTGAAGAGATCTAAGTTTTATTGCCTTTCTGGAGATCCTAGAATTGTTGAGTCACAAACAGCCAAGTTTTTGGAATTTGATGTTGTTGAGCAACCTAGTTGTTCTCATGCCACTGAAGAAGTCGATGAAATTAGGCCAATTAATTATACTTTACCTATTATTGAAAGACTAGAAGTACCTGAACCTATAGTAGAACCTGCAGAGGGAGTGGAGCCAGCTTTACAGCTTCCTCCTATACAGTTACCTCAGCAGACCGATGTTGTTCAGGCACATACTAGAAGATCCAATAGGGAGAGGAGGTTTGCAATTTCCTCTGACTATGAGATTTATTTGGGTGAGAGCGATTTTGACATTGGTCATGTGGTTGACCCAGTGACATTTACTGAAGCTGTTTTTGAACCTCAGACAAATTTGTGGTGGGATGCGATGAGACATGAGATGAAGTCTATGAGGCATAATAAAGTTTGGGAACTAGTTGAGTTACCCAAAGGTTGTAGGCCCATTGGTTCTAAATGGGTATTAAAGACTGAGAAAGACTCTAAGGGAAAGGTCGAGCGGTTTAAAGCCAGACTGGTTGCAAAGGGATTTACTCAAAGAGAAGTGATCGATTACCACGAAACTTTCTCTCCCGTTTCATCTAAAGACTCATTTAGAGTCATTATGGCTCTTGTAGCTCATTATGATTTGACGCTACACTAGATGGACGTTAAAACCACATTCCTGAATGGCGAACTTGAAGAAAACGTCTATATGATACAGGCTGAGTGATTCAAGTCCGGTCATACTGACCAACTTGTATGCAAGCTCAATAAATCCCTATATGGTTTAAAATAAATCTCGAGACAATGGTATCTGAAATTTGACGAGGTGATTACTTCATTTGGTTTTGTTGAAAATAAAGTGGACCGCTGCATATATCTCAAGATCAGTGGAAGCAAATTCATCTTCTTAATTCTCTACGTAGATGACATTTTGTTTACGAGTAGTGATTTGGGATATCTACATGAATCTAAGCAGTTGTTATCAAAACATTTTGATATGAAAGATCTTGGGTATGCTTCTTTTGTTCTAGGGATAGAGATCATTAGGGATCGATCTCGTCATACATTAGAACTCTCTTAGTGGGCTTATATTGAGCGTGTACTTGAGCGATTTAGCATGCTTGAATGTAAGGCTGGTGATGTGTCAGTACTTAAGGGTGAAAAGTTAAGTTTGTCACAATGCCCTAGAAATGATATTGAGAGAGAGTCCATGAATAATATACCCTAGGTTAGTGCAGTAGGCAACTTAATGTATGCTCAGGTTTGCACCAGACCTGACATTGCCTTTGCAGTGATTCTTCTAGGCAGATATCAGTCGAACCCAGGACCTGATCATTGGGTGGTTGTCAAGAAGGTTTTGAGTTATTTGAAGACAACAAAAGAGTTTAAATTGGTCTACTGTAGAGAACAGAACCTAGAATTAGTGGGCTATTCAGACTCAGATTTTGCGGGTTGTGAGGACGATCGGAAGTCAACATCAGGATACATTTTCAAGTTGGCTGGAGGGGTTGTTTCATGGAAGAGCATCAAACAGACACTCATTACTTCTTCAACTATGCATGCAGAGTTCGTTGCTCTTTTTAACACTGCTACTCACGCAGTTTGGTTCAAGAACTTCATTACTGAATTGAAGGTTGTTGATACAGTTGTTGGACTCATTCGTTTGTACTGTGATAATAATTCAGTTGTCATGTTCTCTATGAACAACAAAAGTATCACAGGGTCTAAGCACATGGATATTAAATTCTTGATCGTGAAAGAATTAGTTAAGAAGGGTGACATCATTATGAAGCACATTGGAACAGATGATATGATAGCTGATCCACTTACCAAGGGACTTCGACCCACTATATTTAAGAAGCATGCCTGGAGTATAGGTCTTGTGGAGCCTATTGATGTACTTGATTAGTGGGAGGCTATACTCATAGCTCTATTTAATATAATTTTTCATCTGTCATTTCATTTCCCACTTCAAATTTTCATATATATATATGTGTGTGTGTGTGTGTGTGTGTGTGTGTGTGTTAATTTTGGAAATGTCTATAGTTTGAATTCAAACATAGATTATATATTCACATGTGATATCATTCAGCTGTGATATTCACACATTCATGTGACATGTCATAATGCATAAATAAGTCTTGAAGCATGTGTCAGCTTCAAGCATAAGGCTTGGAGCATTCATTCAATTCACAAAGCCTTGATCATATGTCTCATGACACTATAATAAAATCTTAAGATATTCATTTAAGAGACATACACACGCTTTTTGAGTGTTGCGAATTTCTCAAGGCATGGTTTAGTGCATCCAGAAGAGAAATTCATTGACCACTGAGTTAAACAACAAATTGTGATCACATTTCAGTATGTTGTTTTGACTCTTTTTTGACCACACTGTGTCCATGTCGATTGAGTCTGCAAGCTCTCGTAATCATGGAAGGTCCCGTGTCGCATAATGATGCGGTTGTCATCATGATTCGGAGTGAATGTTTCAGTTGGACTGGATTGACGCGTGGAGAGAACTCAAGAAGCAAGCTTCACTTTGGTAGCCTTAATTAAGCGAAGTGTTTTGATGTATGATCGACCTAAATTGCGATTGAAATAATCCAAGTGGGAGAATGTAAATTTTCCTGATTATTTGTGGACTAGTTTAATTGAGTCGTCTCGATCAAGTGTATGTGTTATTTTGAGTTCATTTGTATCTCACGCTGGTGCACGTCAAATTTAATTTGCGCAAGTTGTCGAAACCCTTTATAGGCGGGCTAGACGACTTCAAACTTAAGTTGCGCAAGTTTGGTCTCGCTTTTGGCACGTTATGGAATGATCAAGTCTATTTCATGTATCTACTTAAGTTTTGGGATGAAATAGATATTAAGAAATATTGAAGGGTATATTGATAATTTTCCCTCAAGAGCCCTCATGACTTTTCCTATAAATATCAATGAGTGGATCAAATTTTCTATTCCAAAAAAGGGCGTGAACAGAAGTGATAAGACTTGCGGTTACTGTGCATCTTCTCCCGATCAAAAACCATTCCTCTTTGGTTGAAGCCCCGGTGAAAATCGTTCGCAAGCCTTTGGGATCTCCTATCGCTGCAATCTAAAGGTGTTTTATCCATTCTGGAGAGAACGTGAATAGGGACAGTGATAGTGTGTGAAGCAAAAGTCAACTTTTTGGCTCCTTATCTTCTTCAAATCAACGCCTTTTGCTTTGGAGTAGGCTACCCAACAACAATCTCTCTGGAAGATAAATTGGCTTATTCATCCTTGATTTTCATTTTCGGAAAAGGGAATAGATCATTTCCCTAGCACTATTCTCACCAGTGCTACAACCATCAGGAAGAAGACTCATTTGGGTACAGCACGCAGCATAACTCTCTTCCTCCTCCTGGATCTAGTCGGGGCAAGCAATACAAAATAATAAGGCTACAGGAGATTTCGACCTACATATGACAGAGTCCTCTTCGAGGGCAGCAGCATTCATTCAGTCGCATTCAAGTGCGCTTCTTAGGATGTCGGCAACCATGCATCACGAAGCCGAATCCAAAAATGGTACGCTAATTCATTTCGTTTCCGCACTTTCTAGCGCACCGCATTTGTTATCATAAATTTCATTATTTGTGATCGCATAAATTTTACGAGCGATTAATTTTTTTGTTGCACCGTTGCATAGGAATTAACTAATTATGTTCATGTCGATCCTGCTTGCATAGGCGAGCCAAGTTGTTTCATTTTTTTTATTTATCTCATTTCGTGAATGATTGTGACCTCCACGCTTCATATAAATATTCTAACAAAATATTCTACCCAAAACCTAAAACCTATATTCCAATATATAGAAATTAGACGAGAATGATGTACAAATCACCATTCCACTAGAAACCCCTCAAATCATAAATGACCAAATTGAACAACAATCCAAAACAAAAAAATTAAAAGAAAATTGGATGGAAGGGGCATAAGAGGCAAGTCCATTTCCAAGTAATCTTGCTATTTGTTTGTTACGGAACGGTTTCGGATCATTCGCCAATTATCATATTATATGTATTGGGTTTGCATTAGGAGTCGAGTCTTATTATATTAGTGTATTTTAATATTTTATGCATCTTCATGTATTTACGGCTGTGCCTCCCGGGGGTTCTATAAATAAGGCTCTCAGAGTCTTGTATCAAAGTATCAATAAATGAAAGTTTTAGTTTTTCTCCCCTTGTTGTGAGATCTTGGCGGTTCTCTCCTCTAACGAGTAATCCCGCATAGTCAGCCGCGGTTTCGGCTCCACGGTATCGTCCACCATCGCCATCATCACTGACTCCGGGCACAACTCCGACGAGTTATCGTTGTTACGGAAGTAGGCCTGTAACATTGTTCTAGAGAATACTCATTGTATTTTAGGGTCTTTTTGTGACACAGTTCGTGATGATCCCATGGCGAAAGGTATACCGAGGCCAAGGACATATTCACGGACTGCGGCGGTGAGGATAGCGACAACATCACCCTTACCGGAGTGCCCTAAACTAGTGAGAACGGAATAATTAGTGTATGTGGAGGGCTAGAGGCAGAACCATCGTGGTGCTTGGCGGTGAGGACGAGGCTGGAGAATCTGGCGACGAAGGCAACAATAGCCCACTGACAAAAATTTCTACAATAACTTAAATGGAATGACCCGCCATTAGCAAAGTTAAAGGAAGGACCAATTACAAACAACTATTAAAATTTGAGAACTAGTTTAACTCAAAAAAAGTTTAGGGACCTATTTCAAAAAGTATGTGAAGTTTTGGGACCTATTTCATAGTTTTGCCTAGAAGAACTCATCTTCCTAGATATTGTAAATTCACAATGAATATTCTATATATGCTGCCGATAGAAGAACTCAATTTTAATCTATCCTTAATGTAAAATTTTCTACGGAGGCGGGGCCTGATCAGGCGATGAGCACGGGCACATGGAGAGTCTACAAAAGCCATCAGACGGGGCCGGGCAAGGGCAAGGCAAGACATGTTTATCCTTATGTCGTATCATTATTTTTTGGATTCACAATTCTATTTTCGTCTACGACTTTGCCCCTCGATGTTAGGGCTTTCATATTGGAATGTGCGCTATTGAACATTTCATTCTTGATAGTGGTATTTTGGAACTTTTAAGGCGTGGCCAATAGACTTTCCATGGAGTTCTCTAATCCCATCACTTCTCCTTCACCCAAGACCGGCAGATTACGTACCTCCTCTAGGGCAACATTTTTAAGATTACAATTAATAAAACCGATAGACTTGCTAAACATAAATCACCTACAATTCCTTGCATGCCTCAATTATTTTATAGTATAAAGAGTTTGAAGGAAGATAGATCTATAAGTGTAGCGTCTATATGAGTTCACGGTGATGCCCTTCAGCCTCACCAATGCACCATCTGCATTCACGAGTCTCATGAACCACGTCTTTGAGACCTACCTGGATATATTCGTCATCGTATTTATCGACGATATTCTGGTGTACTGAGTCCGAGGATGCTCATACGGCTCACCTGAAGCTGATTTCTGAAGAAGTTAAGGGAGCATCGAATGTACACAGAATTTAGCAAGTGCAAATTCTAGCTCAAGGAAGTTAATTTCCTTGGACACTCCTTATGTGATTATTTAAAGCAAAATATTCACACTGCTATTGAGCTATATAGCACCACCACTATTCCCCGATGGTCGTCATTTTTTAAAAATTCTCAAAGAAGATCCAAATGGAGCTCCCAATATTTTATTTGTTGTGACCGGAGAACTGACATTGGTCAAAGAATATTGTTGTATCAAACTTGAAAACTATGAAGTAGACATCAGTACCGCTTGCAATAGTCATTGTTGCCAACTTATTTTTCGTGTGGTCAATTCCTGAGATAATAAATAGTGCAGATTTCTTTTTCATGGCTATAGTGAGTGGACTCGTCGGGCATAGACCGTAGATTGTGAAATATAAGAGCTCATTAGAGATGTTACTATGCAACTGCAATGCTAACTTCATCAGATTTATTGTCTCCTCCAATGGAGAGTCAAGTTTACTTGATGAACGCCAAAAAACCAACGTGAATTTGGGGATGGATTTCCTTTGTTGGTGCAAATTATGTCATCATCAATGATCTTCTTTATGCCTTATAAGGTACAAATCTTCTTAAGAAAAATCAGTTGAATTCACTCCATGCGACAATGAATTCACTCCATGAGCCAAGCACAACTGATGCCACTGTATGAGTGCATTTTGAGGGAGTCCGAGGACGATCAGTAAAATCATCTCATGGGATGAGTATTTGTCATTGTTGTGGATATCGGCCGACATGTCGGACATGTCGGCCGACATGAAGGTTTGGGAGCAAAAACGACACAAAACCGGCACAAATTCTGAGTGTGGGGGTTTGAAAATAGCGGGCCGACATGTCGGTTTTAACCGACATGTCGGCCCCAAAAAACGCCCGATTTCGGGCGTTTTTTAAAGTTTTTTTTTATAAAATTATTAATTATATATTTTATTATTATATTTATAATGAAATGAGCGGGTCGGGCTACTGTTTTAACACCCCGACCCCGCTCATTTCATTTCATCCTGTCGCTCTGCCCTAGCTCTCCCCGTCGCTCCCGCCCTAGCTCTCCCGCGCGCGCCGGCGACACTATCTCTCTGGTTCTTTCTTCTCCCTACTCGTTGGTGCCCTCTGGTTCTCTGGTTCTCTGGTGCTCTCTAGCCCGTTGGTGCTCTCCCTCTCTCGCGCGCTGTCGGCACTCTATCTCGCTGGTTCTTTCTTCTCCCTACTCGTTGGTGCTCTTTGGTGCGTTGGTGCCCTCTGGTTCTCTGGTTCTCTGGTGCTCTCTAGCTCGTTGGTGCTCTCCCTCTCTCGCGCGCTGTCGGCACTCTATCTCGCTGGTTCTTTCTTCTCCCTACTCGCTGGTGCTCTTTGGTGCTCTGGTTCTCTGGTTCTCTGGTGCTCTCTAGCTCGTTCGTGCTCTCCCTCTCTCGCGCGCTGTCGGCACTATCTCGCTGATTCTTTCTTCTCCCTACTCGCTGGTGCTCTTTGGTGCTCTGCTTCTCTAGTTATCTGGTGCTCTCTAGCTCGCTGGTGCTCTCTCTTCTCCCTGCTCGCTGGTTCTCTCTCGGCTGGTTCATTCTTCTCCCTACCTCCCCCTCTCATTCTATCGCTCTGCATTTTTTTTGTTGGTTGTTGTGCTAGCTGTCGGCTGTAGCATGGTGGCTGCCTTGTGGGTTGTTACTGGTGGCTGCCGACCCATTTAGTTGTTGGTGGCTGCCTTGTTGCTTTATTTGTCTTATTAGTTGCTGCCGGAAGCTTTCATTGATTGTCCTGCTGCTTTTAATCAACAAATGATTTGAAATACCCCTATTAATAGTTATTTATCCAACTTCATTTTGCAATCAATGATGCATGTATATCCAAGCACATTTTTAGTTGCCCTGCTGCTTTGTGTCTTTTAATAAATAAAGTGTGAGATGCTTTGAAAATTTGAATAAAGTGTTGGATACTTTAAAAGTTTGAATGATAGTTATAACTTTGTATACTAGTATACTACTGAGAATGTAAAATTTTGTTGGATAAATAAAGTATTGCATGGATAATATAAAAGATATCTGAAGATCTAACGATCTAATGAAGTTATGGGGCTTTTATGATGTTGATTTTTTTTTCAACTAACAATTTTTCTCGTGATATAGTTATGTTAAATATTTTTTCATTTCATTTAACTAATATTATTTTCATTTTGTGTCCTATTAGAATGGCTTCTTCCGCTGGTTCTAGTGAGGCTCCCGTATCTCTGGTACCAACCGGTAGAGATCCGTTCTGGGCATTTGGTGAGAAGTTGGTTGCAAACGACACAAACCGAATCAGCAGGGATCCATTGAACGATTTAGTATTTGTAAAGTTCAATGTTTTGCTAAATTCGAAATATTCAGAGACATCTCGGGATCCATTGGCAGCTAAAAATGTTGATTCTGGAATGGTACAAGAGTGGATGGTAAATGTTGATGCTGAGGAGGATGAAGATGAAGATGACGGTGATGAAGTCTTTCCTGGTGAAGGGCTGACATGGGCGCAAATTTGCAATATAGTCGACGCTGATCATGATGAAAGGAGACCTCAAAGATTAGCTACAAGCAAAGAAGTGGCAATTAGTTATCAAAGAAGGGGAAAGAGAAAAATATCTGAAGTGGACGAGGGAGATCTAGAGGGTTCATCGGATGAAGATCATATTCTATCTACTTTGCCAACTATAGATGAGTTTTCAGGTGATGAAGAATGAGGTATGTTTGAGTTTTCATATTTAAAGTGTTGTATGTTAAATGCTACATATAGATTTTAATATTTAAAAGTTCAATAGGTTGTAAAATAGGTAGTACTGTGATATGTATAAAAATTAAAAAATAACATGTAATTACATATATAATTAATTAAATATTAAAATCCAATATATGAAATATCCCCGATATATCCCCCGATATATAAAAAACCGACATGAAAACCCAAACTGACGTGTCCCCAACATCCGACATCTGCAACATTGGTATTTGTAGAGAGCGAAGTGTTTGACTGGTCGGTTTAGATGTTGAGGTTTCCACCATATGATAGGATGATGATTCTCTCAACGTCAGCCAATGCTCTTTTCATGCGGGTGCAAGTCCTAATTCTTCTAAAACGGCTTTGTTCGTCAGCATCCTCATCAACATCTCGTTGTGTATGCATTTGTTCCTTTATCGAAGGTTTTCACTGACTTTGATTGGTCATCACTGCTTCAACAATGAGCAGGAGATTTTGGCGTAACTCCATTTGTCATATGAATGAGGTCGACTGCAGTGACCTGGACAGAGTTTCTCCTAATTATTTCAGCATGGCTACTACTTCTTTGGCTGAAGCTAAAGATTGAAGAAAGAATATCTATATTTTGGTCACTCTTCTAATGATCCGAGGATTTTGGTGTTCCAATACCAGCCACGTCAAAAAAATCTCTCTGCTAGCTCAGATTTGAAGTCATGTAAAGAAATTTAGCAGTCGATTGGTGCATGCGTAGTGTGTTACATAAGCTTTTGGGTAATTTCACAGATCCTCTCCTCATTCTTTTTTTGTATGTAGTAAACAACTCACACTCATAGAGAGAAGGAAACTAAGAATAATAGCAAAAGAGAGACTTTTTCCCTTTGTACGGGAACGGGTATGGGTACCGGGTACGATACGTATCCGGTACGGCGGTACGGTAAAATTTTAAAATCAATGATACGGGCACGGCGGGATACGTTGTATTAAATTTAATAAATATATATGCATATATCACAAATACAATTATAAATTCTCAAAACAATAAAACATAAAGCATAAATAATCAATTGAAATATAAGTCCATAACTAATGCAATATAACATGAAATACTTAGACATAAGCTATTCATAATTATTTCAAATAAAATGATGTTCATCACTCATTTTCTTCATCTTCCTCAATATTGTTGGAGATCAAAGCATCTTCAATTTTTGTCTCATCTAAAGACAAGTTGGCAACCGTAAGCATGCCAACTCCATCAAAAGGATTTGTCCATGCATCTTCTCATATATTCCACATTCTACTCTCTTGACTGTAGATTTTGTTTCTCCTCGATAATAAGCGTAGATTACTATGCACGTACACCAAATCATCAGCTCGTTGTGGTAGAATTTTGTTTCTTCTCAATAATGAGTGAATGAATATGTGCTCCAATTTCTCTCGCAGCAGGACGATGAAGAAGGTTGACCTAACAACTTCAAAGCATTTTTTGTAATTTAGATGCCAAAGTTCCATAGTAACTCCACCAATCTTTGGGCAATAATGAAGCTCTACTCTCCAAACTATCTGGCTCACTAAAAGCTTGATCAAATCCTGTGAACCCAGAGAACTCATTGATTACTATATTCCTCTCCACCATATCAGGAAAATATCTTTTTAAGCATTTATTCCTCTCCAAAGAAATCACCCCATCTGTATTTGGAGCAACTCTATTTGGCCCTCCTTCAAGCCATTCTCGACTATAATACTTACAAATAAAAATATATAGTAAATAAATAAATCATAGTAGATGTTTAATATCAAACAAGAAAAAAAAATTACCTTGGATTAAGAGAATGAGCCATGCAATGTAGTGGTGTGCAATTCTTGGTTCATCGATCAACGAGGACATCATAAATTGCCTCATAAAGAGAGCAATGAGCTTCCAAGTCCGTCAACTTCTCTTGTTTATATATTTCAAGCTTCACATTTTCTATCATTGAATCCCACATGTCATATACTAGATGAAGATTAGGTTTGTTTGTATCACAAACCCTAAGCATATCATATATGAGTTTTGTTATATCAAGAATCTTGTCAACATCATCCCACCATTTGTCACTATAGATGATGTTTTAAACCTCTAGAGCTTTCTCAACATCATCTGCTCAATTCATAGTCCATTCGGGACATCAAACCATATTAAGCAAGCTCATCTTCACAAGTTAATTTGAACTAATTAATTGAACTAACAGCACATTCACAAATTAATTTGAACTAACAGCGCATTCACAAATTAATTTGAACTAACTAATTGAACTAACAACACATGTCCTAGAGGCGGGTTTATCTTCCAACAACGAAATTGATAACCCGAAATCTTACTGTTTGATCTCTCTTCTCCTTGAGATAGTGTCTCTTGTCATTCGTGATGAATTCTCCCACTTGTCTACCAAACAGGAAAGATGATATGATATCATATTATGTTTTCCTACATCAACTAAATAAAGAAGTCTTGGGAGGCAACTGAAAGAAGAAGAAGAAAGCCTGAAACAGAAGAAGAAGAAGAAGGCATGAAACAAAAGAAGAAAGAAGAAGAAGAAGAAAGCTTGAAACAGAAGAAGAAGAAGAAGAAGAAGAAAACCTGAAACAGAAGAAGAAGAAGAAGAAAGCCTAAAACAGAAGAAGAAGAAGAAAGCCTGAAACAGAAGAAGAAGAAAGCAAGAAGAAGAAGTACCGGGATCGGGAGCAGGAGCGGCGACGGGAGCCAGAGCAGGAGCAGGAGCGGTGACGGGAGCCGGAGCAGGAGCAGGGAGCGGCGACGGGATCGGGAGCAGGAGCAGGGAGCGGTGACGGGATCGGGAGCAGGAGCAGGGAGCGGCGACAGGATCGGGAGCAGGAGCAGGGAGCGGCGACAGGATCGGGAGTAGGGAGCGGGATCGGAAGAAATGAAACCTAAAAACTAAAAGAGCGATAATATTATTGAACCCAACCATGCGGTATGCGTATCCGTACCGGAAACGTACCAGGTACGGGTATGGCCCTATTTTTGGCGTATACGTGCTTCCTAGATGTCCAATCTTTAAGATTTCTGCAAATCTTCCAACCCCCTTCAATGGTGACACCCTTTTATTATAGTGGTGGGGACATCCAAAATTGAGGGTTAGGTTCTAACTAATTATGTCATATTCACGCAATCTACTTAAGTGATTTATACATCCAAAGCTAATTAGAGAAGTAAATAAAGTTAGGGCCCAAACTTTTCTACTTGCTATCTATTTTCAAGTGATGTAAGCCAAAAACTCAAATTTCAATATTAAATATTGTTTGTACTCAAAATTAAATTACACGGTGCATGCGACTCCGTGGGAAAATAAAGGGAGAAAACTAATCTAGGGTTTTGGGCGCCGCGCACTAAGGGACTAACAATCGAACGTGAACAACACATAGGACTCTTACACAGGCGAGAAAATAAAGTAAACAATAAAATTATCAAATTAATGACAACCATGTGAAATTATAATTTAGTGACAAGCTCTGAAAATCTTAGTGATCACAATAAACTAATAATAAATATATAATAACAGTAAATGAACAATGAGATTAGATGAGAGATATACCAGACAATCACAAAGTGTAGCACTGAAGTCTAAAAAGTGTCAAGACGGAGGTAGATGATGAAGGCCACTGCTTGAAAGTCAATTGAAGTTTATTGAGATGGAGTTTGCACTGGGACGGAAAATGGTGATAGAGGTTAATGGAGGAGGTGAGCAGTAGACGATGATGTTAACCTCAAATCCTGCGACGACGAAGGAGAGCATCCAAAGGAAGCAGACATTTCATACCGAGCAGTGATTCTCAGAGTTCGCCGACCTCTCGGGCGGACACCACAGAGTGCTTGCGGACACCCCCCGGGAGCGCGACAATATTCAGCAAGAACAGTCAACAGGCGACCTATGAGCAGCTTCTCAGAACACAGTCCGGAAGCTCCAGTTAGGAGTATGCACGGACTATATGACCAAGCTCGCGCGGACTCCTTATAAATCCAACTCGAGCAGCGTCACGCGGTTTCGTGTGGTCTCTTATTTTAGTCTCTGTCGCACTCTTTATGTACCTCGGGAAGCTGCACATTTAATATCACAATTTATAAGGCATTAAATGCTCGTAGATTCGTGAACCGTCCACACAGCCTACCCTCTAGTATAAAAGGGGGACCAGGGGTGCTTGGAGGGGACACGCGAACTTAGCCCAGAGCTGCCTCATTGTAGGTGCAGACACTAAGTTCTTGTCTCTCTTTCTCAGTCGTTGTACGCACGCATACCCCCCGGGTGGCTGCACCACATATTGTAACCTTTCAAAAGATAATAAATAGAGGCTCGTCGCAAGAGAGGCATTCACCGCGGCGGGTCCAGTCAGGTGTTCGCCGCTGCCAGCGGCCTCCTCCTTTTCTCCCTTTTCGCCCTCTCGCAACCGTCCGCAGGACCAGAAACCAGTCGCTCGCGAACCACTTTCTTTCCTCTGTTGAACACTCTTCTCGGGATAGCGCGCAGAGAGTTGGTGACATTTTGGCTCCAACAGATGAGATTTTCAGGCCTTATAGGAAGACGATGACGAATCTGCAGTGAGCAAGAGGTTAAACAAGATATCAGAATCATCGGGAGAGGAACAAGATTAGCTAACGAAGTTAGAGGTTTGTCAAAACTAAGGGTCAGTGGCCTGTTAGCAGTCATGGAGGGTCGGTGGCGACTGGCTAGGATGAGGCGGTTGTTAGGACAGCTTGTCAAAGAAATTTCATTGCCAAGTCAGTTTCTGATGACAACTAGACGATTGACTTCTCCTTTAAGAGACTTCTTCTCGAGCCAAAGTCACATCAGCCTAATTCGCTTCTTATGATCCACTTTATTTCTGTTTTAGTTGGCAGATTGCCAACTTCTTTCATGTAAGCTGTTTGGATCACCTGCTCAATTTGATTACGCCTGGAGGAATTTTTCTTTCCACGCATCATATTCTTTCAAGTCAGGCAACCCCGTATTCGCAGAGTAGGGTCCCCTCGTCAGGCACAGGATCAACTTTGTATTTTTAAGTTTTTAGAGTGTTTTTACACTCTTGGTGGCCAATTTTGGCTGCACCTGCGTAATATACTAGTAGGGGAAGGAAATATTTGTCTCCCCCCGGTGAACGTTTTTAAGCTTTTTGGAAGTTTTGCACTCCTGGAGGCCAATTTTGGCTGGACCTGCGTAATATACTAGTAGGGGGAGGAAATATTTGTCATCCCCCCGATGCACGTTTTTAAGATTTTTGAGAGTTTTGCACTCCTGGAGGCCAATTTTGGCTGGACCTGCATAATATACTAGTAGGGGGAGGAAATATTTGTCTCCCCCCGGCTCCTTTGAGGAGTGATCGTTTCACTGTACTCGAGTGATCGTTTTACCAACCGCCAGGCTGCCGTCTCGCCAAGCAGGCTGCCGCTCGCCAGACCGCCGTCTCGCCAAGCAGGCTGCCGCTCGCCAGACTGCCGTCTCGCCAGACCGCCGTCTCGCCAAGCAGGCTGCCGCTCGCCAGACTGCCGTCTCGCCAAGCAGGCTGCCGCTCGACAGTCCGCCGTCTCGCTAGGCCGCCGTCTCGCCAAGCAGGCCGCCGCTCGCCAGACCGTCGTGTCGCCAAACAGGCAGCTGCTCGCCAGACCGCCGTCTCGCCAAGCAGGCTGCCGCTCGCCAGACCGCCGTCTTGCCAAGCAGGCTGCCGCTCGCCAGACCGTCGTCTCGCTAGGCCGCCGTCTCGCCAAGCAGGCCGCCGCTCGCCAGGCCGCAGCTCGCCCAGCCGACCGTCTCGCCTAGCCCCAGCTCGCAGGCCGCCAGCTCCCCCGGCCTCAGCTCGCCTAACTGCCAGCTCGCCCGACTTGAGGGACTAACCCGGGTGAACTGCAATTAGCCGCTTAGAACAGCGGGATTTGGCTGTTGGCAGGCCAATCCGGTGGGCATTTCGGTAATTTTCATAGCAGTGGAGGTTGGTTATTTGCAGGTCATTCACAGAAAACTATAAATAGGCCCTTATGGGTGCCTTGGAGAGCATCACTTCTTCACTCTCTTCATCCTCCAAGGCACCTAGCTCAGCATTGGCTAGGGAGAGGAAGATCGCCGAGGTCTTCCGGGTGTGAGGTGGGACCTCCACGCTAGAGCCGAGGGTCTGTTCCTAGTTTCCTGAGCCTTTGATCCGTGACACCCCCCTGAGTGCAGTAAGTGTGAGGTCACCCCTTTCTAGGGACCCCGAACTCCACAGAGGTCAATTTTTGGCTACAACACTTTTGGTGCGGTGAGCGTGGAGAGTGACCAGCACAGAAGATCTCGGGAGAGTGTCATGACTGGAGGTCAGGGAGGTAGTGATGATCTCGGCGAGCACCCCAGCCCAGGACCCTTTGTGGGGAGGCAAGAGTTCATGGCCTCCATCCAGGGCATCATGGAGATGCTGCGAAGCATTGCTCCTCAGGGTGGCAGCTCCACCCCAACCCCCCAGGAGCTAGCTCCCCCCCTCTCGACGAGTTGACTCTCAGGGGTCTAGGCGAGATGACCCCAGCAGGGGGAGAAGGAAGCGTACCGGGGAGACGGCCAGGGAAGGAGAGGATGGGAGAGGGGGTTGAGCGAGACCTCACCGGCCGGGAGTTGTTCCCCAGCCCGGCGAGTGCTAGCCCTCCAGGCGAGCAGGTCGCGCGAGTAGAGGTTGCGAGACCACCCCTCAGGGGGTCACCCTTCAGCGAGTTGATCATCTCAGCTCCCGTTCCCGAGGGGTTCAGAGAGCCTGACATGGCTTACTATACCGGGAAGGATGACCCCGTCCAGCATCTGCAGTGGTTCGAGGATGTCGTCTCCATCAGGCCGATGACGGATGCCTTCAAGTGTCGCTTCTTTGCGATCATGTTGAAGGAGAAGGCAAGGGACTGGTTTCATCAACTCCCTCCGAGGTCGATCTATGGGTTTGAGGACTTGAGCCGGAGCTTTCAGCTTTGCTTCTCCACCTCCAAGAAGAGGAAGAAGAGTCCTGAGTCCATCTTCCTGATAAGGCAGGGGGTCGATGAGTCGCTGGCCCGTTACGTTAACAGGTTCCGAGAGAAGATCCTGGATGTCCAGGAGATGCCAGGGTATGCCCTCCAGATGACATTCACGGTGGGGTTGCGCGAAGGGTTCTTCAAGATGAGTCTGACTCGAAAGGCCCCCTTTATTTTGAGGACTTGATGGAAAGGGCGGCTGAGGAGATAGTCATGGAGGCGGCCAACCCGGCATTTGTCAAGAAGTTGGCGAAGCTAACAGAGATGGAGTCGAAGGAGCAAGGTGGCTCGAGACATCAGGAAGGAAGAAGGAGAGAGGAGCAGAGAGCTCAGGGGTTCCAGGGACAGGAGGGTCCGGAACCAGGCTGGAGGCAACAGGGAGGACCTGCCCAGGGTCCCGGAAGAGCTCTCATCCGGGGTGGGGAAAACTTTCACGGGGGCCAAGGGAGGTTCAACTTCCAGAGGCAAGCCCAAAGACAGCTCCTACCCCTACCACAGCAAGCCTTGACAATAGTTGAAGGGGGAAGAGGCAACGGGAGAGACCGCCGAGCCCGCCGAAAGAGGGGAGAAAGAGCACTACCGTACTGTGACTTCCACCAGGTGGAGGGGCACGTCACGGCTACCTGCCCCGAGTTCCTGGAAGTGAGGGGGGCGAGAGGCCCTGCCCAGCAGCAGCAGCCGGTGCAGGTTGAGGAGGTTCCACCCAGAATAGGGGGATGACATGTGAGGACCGGGTCGATGTCGGACCCCGAGGCGGTATAGCGGTGATCCATGGTGGAGTGGGGATCGAGGCCACTCGGAAGGCGAGCCTCCGTGTCATGTACCGACGGAGCGTCGCTTCAACATCCCAGACCCCGCCCCAGGAGGAGAAGATCATCTTCTCGTCGAAGGACATGTCGGATCATGAGGATCCGTTCTGCGATGCGCTGGTCATCCAGACGGCCATCGAGGGCTACACCGACTCCCGGATCTTGGTTGACAACGGGAGCTCCGTCAACGTCATTTTCAAGAAGACGTTTGACGAGATGAAGGTGGAGCCAAGGAGGATGTTGGCCTCAGACGGACCCCTGTTCGGATTTTCAGGAGAGAGGAAGGAGGTTGAAGGTGGAGTAGGACTTCAAGTAAAATTTGTAGGGACTTCAAGGAACTGCCGGTTCGTCATAGTTGACGCTCCGAGCAGCTACAACGCCATCTTCGGAAGGCCCCTCATCAGCGTCTTCCGTTGCGTGCCGTCTTCGTTCCACCAGTGCCTCAAATTCAGCTCAGGAGGTATCCAGGTCAGAGTCAAGGGAGACTCCAGGATGGCAAGGCAATGTTATGTCACGGTCGTCAACACCATCTCTTGGTTGGCCACGGCAGAGGAGATGGAGAGGATCATGCAGAGCCTGAGCAAGATGGAGGTCTCCGAGGGGAAGGATGACGGCCATCATGCCCAGACCCCCTGAAGAAGCCTCGTCCCGGCGGAGTCCTGTATTTTTCTTATGTTGTAGTGAGTCCAGCCCCCGACTAGCTGAGTCGGGGGGTTATGTAACCCACTTTTTCCTGTTTGAGGATGTTGGAATTAAAAAGCTTAGGTGACTTGCCCAACTCCCAACCTCCAAGAGGATCTCCTCAAACCAGGCTCACTCCAGCTGGCAGGGTCGAGAGTGCCTCGGATTGAGGCTCAACTCTTTTTGCTCCGAGACAGTCCCGCTGTCAGGCTCTCACTAGCAGGCAGGGCAGACGTACCTCTCGTGGAAGCCCAAGTACCTTTGCTCCGATGACGGTCCCGCTGTCAGGCTCTCACTAGCTGGCAGGGCAGACGTACCTCTCGTGGAAGCCCAAGTACCTTTGCTCCGATGACGGTCCCGCTGTCAGGCTCTCACTAGCTGACAGGGCAGGCGTACCTCTCGTGGAAGTCCAAGTACCTTTGCTCCAATGACGGTCTCGCTGTCAGGCTCTCACTAGCTGGCAGGGCAGGCGTACCTCTCGTGGAAGTCCAAGTACCTTTGCTCCAATGACGGTCCCGCTGTCAGGCTCTCACTAGCTGGCAGGGCAGGCGTATCTCTCGTGGAAGCCCAAGTACCTTTGCTCCGATGACGGTCCCGCTGTTAGGCTCTCACTAGCTGGCAGGGCAGGCGTACCGCTCGTGGAAGCCCAAGTACCTTTGCTCCGATGACGGTCCCGCTGTCAGGCTCTCACTAGCTGGCGGGGCAAGCGTACCTCTCGTGGAAGCCCAAGTACCTTTGCTCCGATGACGGTCCCGCTGTCGAGCTCTCACTAGCTGGCAGGGCAGGCATACCTCTCGTTGAAGCCCAAGTACCTTTGCACCGATGACGGTCCCGCTGTCAGGCTCTCACTAGCTGGCAGGGCAGGCGTACCTCTCGTGGAAGCCCAAGCACCTTTGCTCCGATGACGGTCCCGCTGTCAGGCTCTCACTAGCTGACAGGACAGGCGTACCTCTCGTGGAAGCCCAAGTACCTTTGCTCCGATGACGGTCCCGCTGTCAGGCTCTCACTAGCTGGCAGGGCAGGCGTACCTCTCGTGGAAGTCCAAGTACCTTTGCTCTGATGACGGTCTCGCTGTCAGACTCTCACTAGCTGGCAGGGCAGGCGTACCTCTTGTGGAAGCCCAAGTACCTTTGCTCCGATGACGGTCCCGCTGTCAGGCTCTCACTAGCTGACGGGGCAGGCGTATCTCTCGTGGATGCCTAGTTCTTTTTACCCGGAGGAGGTCTCGCCACCCAGTCTCCCATCAGCTGGCATGACAGGTTGACCCCTCCGGGAGGTTAAGTGTTTTTTACCCGGAATGGGTCTCGCCACCCAGGCTCCCATCAGCTGGCATGGCAGGTTGACCCCTCCGGGATGTTAAGTGTTTTTTACCCGGAAGGGGTCTCGCCACCCAGGATGCCATCAGCTGGCATGACAGGTTGACCCCTCCGGGAGGTTAAGTGTTTTTTACCCGGAAGGGGTCTCGCCACCCAGGCTCCCATCAGCTGGCATGGCAGGTTGACCCCTCCGGGAGGTTAAGTGTTTTTTACCCGGAAGGGGTCTCGCCACCCAGGCTCCCATCAGCTGGCATGGCAGGTTGACCCCTACGGGAGGTTAAGTGTTTTTTACCCGGAGGGGGTCTCGCCACCCATGCTCCCATTAACCGGCGTGACAGGTTGACTCCCCGGAGAGGCTAAGTATCTTTTCGACCGCGCAAGAAAATTATACTCAGCGAATACGTTGGGTTGGATGTTTTTTTTCCGAGCTTGTGCCAACCTCGAAAAGAGCGGGGATTGTGTACAAACCCGTATTCGCAGAGTAGGTTCCCCTCGACAGGCGCAGGACCAACTTTGTATTTTTAAGCTTTTGAAGTGGTTTTGCACTTTTGGTGGTCAATTTTGGTTGGACCTGCGTAATATACTAGTAGTGGGAGGAAATATTTGTCTCCCCCGGTAAACGTTTTTAAGCTTTTGAGGAGTTTTGCACTCCTGGAGGCCAATTTTGTCTGGACCTGCGAAATATACTAGTAGGGGGAGGAAATATTTGTCTTCCCCCGGTGCATGTTTTAAAGCTTTTTGTGAGTTTTGCACTCCTGGAGGCCAATTTTGGCTGGACCTGTGTAATATAGTAGTAGGGGGAGGAAATATTTGTCTCCCCCGGCCCCTTTGAGGAGTGATCGTTTCATTGTACTCGAGTGATCGTTTCACCAACCGCCAGGCCGCCGTCTCGCCAAGCAGGCTGCCGCTCGCCAGACCGCCGTCTCGCCAAGCAGGCTGCCGCTCGCCAGATCGCCGTCTCGCCAGACCGCCGTCTCCCCAAGCAGGCTGCCGCTCGCCAGACCGTCGTCTCGCCAAGCAGGCTGCCGCTCGCCAGTTCGCCGTCTCGCTAGGCCGTCGTCTCGCCAAGCAGGCCGCCGATCCCCAGACCGCCGGGTCGCCAAGCAGGCAACTGCTCGCCAGACCGTCGTCTCGCCAAGCAGGCTGCCGCTCGCCAGACTGCCGTCACGTCAAACAGGCTGCCGCTCGCCAGACCGCCGTCTCGCCAAACAGGCCGCCGCTCGCCAGGTGGCAGCTCGCCCAGCCGACCGTCTCGCCGAGCCCAGCTCGCAGGCCGCCAGCTCGCCCGGCCTCAGCTCGCCTAACTGCCAGCTCGCCCGACTTGAGGGACTACCCCTGGTGGACTGGAATTAGCCGCTTAGAACCGCGGGATTTGGCTGTTGGCAGGCCAATCCGGTGGGCATTTCGGTAATTTTCATAGCAGTGGAGGTTGGTTATTTGCAGGTCATTCCCAGAAAACTATAAATAGGCCCTTAGGGGTGCCTTGGAGAGCATCACTTCTTCACTCTCTTCATCCTCCAAGGCATCTAGCTCAGCATTGGCTACGGAGGGGAAGATCGCCAAGGTCTTCCGGGTGTGAGGTGGGACCTCCACGCTAGAGCCGAGGGTCTGTTCCTAGTTTCCTGAGTCTTTGGTCCGTGACCCCCCCCCCGAGTGCAGTAAGTGTGAGGTCACCCCTTTCTAGGGATCCCGAACTCCACAGAGGTCAATTTTTTGCTTCAACACTACTCATCTTCTAATGCCCAAGTACACTATTTTTGGTTTCTTCCTGGCTAGGGCAAGTTATTTTTCTACTTGGCAAACAGTGACAATGAATCCTTCTACTCGGTTGATAAACTGAGTGGTCAATGAATTTTTCCAAACTTTGCCGAAGTTACTTTAGGTTTGATTTTGGATCGTTCAAGTCATCGAACTGGTTGCATGATGAAAGCCAACCTCATCCAGAAGTAAAAACTCATTCAGATTAATATTGGGTTTATTACATAGAAGAATGATACAGATGGGATTATAACATCTAGAATTAAGGATAGAGCGTAAAAATGACAAGTTACAAAAAAAAAGTGCATTGCAATAAGAGAATATTTTCACAAGTCAGGTTCCATAAAGTTGCAATTTTTATGCCAATCCAAGTTTGGGTGATGAGTTCACCTATAGCCAAGTTTAATGCATTTGAACAAGAACGTCAAGCATTATGCGTGACGAACTTAGGAAACAAAGCGTTCCCGATAAAAGATGAAACAAAGCGTTCAAGTTGTCCAAATATTTATACATCATTCGAATATCAAATATTCAAACTATTCGTGCTTTTGACGGCCTCGACGGTCCCGTCGGTCTGGTTGGCCTGGTCGCTCCTGCCGATCACTGGCAAGTTGGGATTAGAGGGACTGGCTGATTGTTGGGAGGTGCAAGCAAGGGAAGATAGGCACTGAGAGAAGTTGCAAGCAAGGGCGTAACAGTGAAAATGTTTGCTTAACCGCCAAGACCGCAACTATCATTAATGTTGTCGGTGCTATAAATATCCCCAGAAGTTCTTCATTTACCAAAAACTCTCATCATCACGGGTCGCTTCTCACCTCTTGCGATCAACACTTTCCAGTCCGCAATGTCTGGGTTAGGAAAATTCTTCAATAACCTCTCTGCAAGAGGAGAGAAACCTAGGCCGCACACCAAGACCAGGAAAATTGTCAAAAGGGGGGGGGGACGCATGTCCACCCGCAGGAGAAACTTCCAAGAGGGGTCAATCAATAGCTGACCCAGTCTGCATCCTCGACGAACCTATCAATGAGAAGTCCGCGGCTGCTACCACTTCTCATTCTGAAATTCCATCAGAGAGTGCGGACGAAGCGCCGAATCAGCTAGCGATAATTGATCCCCGAATTTCTGCGGACACGTCACTTGACATGGATGTGTTCCCGTCTTCCTCGGGAACGTTCATGTTGAGCATAAACCTGGGAAATGAGGTTTCGTCTATTGAGGTTCAACAGCCCAATGTTGATCTTGATCAAGAGAAGCAGTCGGCTGAAGAAGAACAAGTTGAGAAACAAGTGCCTTCCCAAGTCCTGGCCGCTGCCGACCTAGAGGCTGTCCGCGAAAATATGCGGTGCTCAGGGCAGGTCGCCACTGATATAATGGAAAAAAGGGGCCCTTTTGAGAAAAAGAAGAGGAAAAGGGACAAGTCTTCCGTGGCTGAGCGAATAGCAAAGAAATTGCGCGCAATGAAGGAACTGAATGTCTTGGTGCGGACTGGAGCTGCGAGCTTGCAGTCCAGGCCGTGAGAAAAAGAGTTCCGGAGACTGGCTTTGTTACTCCAGAGGTCGCAATCCTGGGAAATGATTCTTCCTTGTCCACGGTCAGTTTATCTACCGATGAGATAATCAACAACATTGACAACGATCAACTTAATGATATTAATCAATCCTTTTTGGAGGCGTTGTAGTCAGGCACAGATCTTCCAGAAGAAGTCCAGGTACTGGGGGTCAAGATGGGCGATCACACTCCCAACCCTGCTACTGAGGGAGATAAGAAGATTAAACTTAGAGAAAAGATCGCCGCTGAAAAGGCTAAAGCGGAAGCGGTCTCGGAAAAGAGTGCAGCGGACAAGCAGGCTGAAGATTTGCAGACTGCTGCCGAGCTCTTGTAGCCAGGTAAACTCAAACCGGCGCCTAGGCACATTAAGCGTCTGTGGCTTTATAAATCTCCTCCTCGGAAGTCGAAGCCGATAAAGATCATCACTGAGACCAACGATATAGTTGTTTCCACAAGTTTGGCGGCCGAGAAAAGAGCCAAAGTCCATCAAGAATGGAAAAAACGCTTAAGTGTCTTTGATCCAGAGTGCATGAGGCGACCTGTCTTCGATAGCCGCCATCTCGCCGCAGTGATTACCAAAAGTCTGGACAACAGCGATTTTATTCTTTGCATTTTGAGTCCGCCGCGACCTGAATATAAATTTTTGAACTTGTTTCCTTTATTTCAGGACGGAAGTCGCCTGCTGGCTCAGTCGAACCTGGCGAGTTCGTTGCTTCTCCTGGTGTAACAATACCTTCACAACAACCTGGTGCGATCATTCTTGGTGAGTCTGCCTCCCAAGGTGAGCAGTCCGGCCTGAACAACTCGGTCATGTTAGAAAGAAAGAAACTTGAAGATAGAATCAAAGATTTTCAAGTCGAATTGAGGAAAAGAATAGAGAGGGAGAAAGCTTTTGAGGACCAGATCGCCCGTATTGCCATGGCGCTTGAGAAAACCAAGAAGGAGAAGCGGCGGTCTGACGATGACGCCCACTACTACAAAGATAAATACCTGAATCTTGTTCGAGAAGGAAAGAACAAGCGAAGTGTTGAAGTCCTCCCTGAGAGGCCGCGATTGCCAGATCGCGCTGCTCCTGCGGAGGCTCCGGTTCCAGCTGAAGGAAGCAGGCCGCAGCGGACGAGGCGCCGAGGCCGACAATCGATCACTTGGTTCCTTTGAGCCGAGTAGATCGGGAAGCTTCTTAGTTGCACTGAACCTTTAACTCGATGCACCACCTCCTACAACAGTTGTACGACGTAGTGTTGCAAGGAAGCGACCAGAAGGCTCATTTGTGCAGAGATCGGCAGGAGCGACCTGGGCAACCAGACCGACGGGACCGTCGAGGCCGGCAAGAGGGCGAATAGTTTGAATATTTGATATTCGAATGATGTATAACTATTTGGACAACTTGAACGCTTTGTTTCATCTTTAATCGGGAACTGCGATATTGCGATCTGAATAATGTTGCGATCTGCGTAATTTGATAAACTATCTGCAGGATAACGTTGAATTGAATGCGAACTGTGCGAATTGATTATGTGTCCGCGTACTCCAATTTCAAATTTGTTCTTGAAAATTGTTTCTAGGATCAGGCAGACTGAACAAACAAGCTGCGCGGTCTGGCTGAAAAGTTGTCAGACCAGAAGTTCTATAAATAGGGCTTTATTCTTTCTTTATTACAGGATATGTGACCAAAGTTGAAGTCCCTGCGATCTCAAAAAATGGTGTCCGCGCGAACTGATGTTGCGGGTGCTTTCCATGCAGCCGATCACAAGAAGTGCAAGTTGACAGATGCCGACCTGCAAGCTTTTGTCGAGAAATACATGGCGGGCTCTCCGGTTCATGTCCGTCTTCCTCTAGATCAAGAAAGAATAAACTCTTCAACGGCCACCCAAATCGCAGTCCCAATCGATTATTTTGACCGCGGTTTCAAGTTTTCGCTGTTGTGGGAGGTCGCGGAGATCTTTGAGCACTATGAAATGGTGTCGGGGCAGCTCGCGCCGAACACGCTAGCTGCCATCTGCAGCTTTGTTTCTTACTTGAGGTCTGAGAAGATCGCTTTTTCCTCGAGTGTTTTCAGAAAAATATTCTCCGTTCGCTCAATAACTCCGTCCGGAGGACGCCCATACAAGGGCATTATCTATTTTTACTACAGGGGAATGAAAGTTATTAGTCTGCCGAACAAGATACACAACTGGACTTCCTGATACTTGATCTTCGAGGGTGACCTCGGCTTTGAACATACCCATCCGCAAGAGCGTGCAGACTCTATTTTCAAGAGCGTCAAGCTTAATGAAGTAGAGGTTGCGATTGTCGAATTCTTGGTTGGTTCAAGGCTCAACATCGAGCACTACATTCCTCTGCTGTCGGGCTTGGACGACCTGGATCGACAAGAGAGTAAGTAAAGTTTGAGACCTGAAACTATGTTCGCCACGGTCTGAAGTGAATCTAAATTCAAGTCCTTTCTTCTTGCAGCGGTCTTGATGGTACCCGCAAATCTACCAAAGACTCCCAGCGGCCTGACCCTCACTCAGAGGGAAAGGACGAAAGAAGTTGCCCGGAAAAGGAAAGAAGAGGGTGATCCTGTTGCGGACTACTCGTCTTCTGAAATTTTTGATCTCCGGGACTTTGGAAAGAGCCAGAAGGATCTTCGGGGAAACCCGATGATGCAATGGCACCACAAGAGCAAGCATGTCCGCCTTTCAACAGCACTTCCCTCCTGGAAGAGCAACCATGCCCATTTTGCGACCTCGGCGTTGTACGGGAAGCACAACCTGCGCGACCTCCAGGGTATTCCTCCTGCCGAGCTCCCCCTTCTGGCCGCTCAAGCCCATGCGAATAGCTTGGTAACAAGTCATTGCATGGGTTGCCTGACAAGGGACCTGCTCAAGGAAAATGAACGATTTCAGGAAAAGGACAAACGGCTGAAAGCAAGAAACAAGCGACTAGGAGCTGAGGTCGCTCTTCTGAAGGAAAGCGAAGCGGTAAGATCCGTATTCGCGGCGATCTCCCTTTCATGACCGCCACAACCTGATTTGATTTGTTTCTCTGCAGACCGCCTATGATATCGAGAATCCAATCTTCCAAAACGTCATGCTAAGGATGAGGTGGACGGCGTGCCTTTTGTCGAGCTCTTCCCGGAGCTAGAAAACCAGGTCGCGGCAATGGAGCGAGCTGCTAAGGGAAAGGTCGTGGTTGACGGAGATGAGGAAGAAGATGGAGAAGAAGAAGAGGTCGCGGCCGAAGAAGAAGCTGTCGAAGATGCTGGATCATCCTAGAGAAATGAAAATAAGTCCGCCGAGTCCGCTTCTGCTACCTTCAGCTCTGACGACGGGAGCCCGCATAGCGAGTTCTCGGATAGTGAGAGTGCTGATGGTAGCGGAACCGAATCGGAGGGCTATTCTCTCATTGCCAATGTCGATGGATCTACATGTCCAGATGCGACTCATGTGGCCAAAAAACATGAGTTCGGCACAGTGAAAATGTATTTTGTTTATTTTTGTAAAGGATATGGCGGACTTTATTTGGAGGCAGTCAATTCTTTAAAGGTTATAAGTATGATATGATTTAATACAAAGGATACTTTTGCTCAGCTCGCGTCTTCTGTCATTTTCATTATTTAGTTCATCTCTTGTTCTTGAATGTTTCCATTAAACTTGCTATCTGAATTTATGCATTGATCAATGGTCGCAACCATAGTTTAGTGAAGACCAGTCCGCACAACTTATAATCCGGCTCGCTTGCTTAGAGATTGGCAAAGCATACACTGCTTAAAGATAGCCAAAATAAATAAGAACTCAGGCCACACTCATTAATTTTTCAGCTCGCCAAGAGAATGTGATGGCAGGAATATGATTTAATTGCGTCTTTAAAAGATCGCTCCAGATCGCATAATCAATAATATTAAGATGATGCGGACTTTGGCGAATATCAATTCCTGTTCGTGCTTTCATTAGCTATGAATCAGATGATAAATTCTGCGAGCTAAGAAAGATGGGCTACAGACTTAGGTGACCAAGCGGGCAGGTGCGCATAGGACTAACATTGCTTTCCTCACAGGGTCACGAAAACTGTAAACTTCATCACCCAAGAAGAATATATCTTGGCGACCTGATAGATCAAACCTTGCGGACTGAAGCGAACAATAATGTATGATTTGTCCGAACTGAAAGAAATGATTCACAGACTTAGGTGACCAAGTGGGCAGGTGTGCACAAGGCAGCATTGCTTTCCTCACAGGGTCACAAAAGTTGTACACTCAATCCACTGTCAAAACTTGCGGACTGAGCGGATACCAAAATTCTGTCTGCACCTTATTATAGAGAATTCCCTGCAAGATGAGAATGCGCTACAGACTTAGGTTACCAAGAGGGCAGCTGCGCACATGGCAGGATTGCTTTCCTCACAGGGTCACAAAAGTTGTTTACTCAATCCTCACTCAACGAGAGGAGAAAGGTTTACTGTTCTCTTGTCTGGAGTACAGTCCAAGTTGATCAATTGGGCAGGTGCGCTCAAAGCTGCATTGCTTTCCTCAGAGAGATCAATCCGATTGTGGGTCTCCTGCAGACACTGCTTGAGGGTTTCATAGAGTATTCGACTATCACGCCTCACTTGTTCCCCGAGGGCTGCATTGCCTGCTCAAGAAAGATCACCAAAGTTGTAATAGTATCCCTTAAGACGGATAGTAGAGCTGACAACCACCTTGACCCTCCAAAATGCAAAGGTGGAGTCAAATACCAGCCGGGATCCGTAATCCAGAAGTCCTCTGCACCAGAATCTGCAAGCTCCCACAACACGGTGCGAAATCTCCCCGCCACGCGCGGTCATAGTGGTGTTACACTAATGACAACGATTCTAGTGGGGGTTTAAGCTGGACCCGGCGATGTCTCCTAATTTCAGTTATCCTTACTCTCAAGTTGTTGAAAGACAAAAGAAAACCACTTGGAAAAGTGTCGGTATGAGGCCTTTCATTAATAACAATTTTTGAAAAGTTACAAAAGAATGAAGAAGAAAGGAGTTGGTTCTCAAGAATAAAACGGTTTTAGATCAGCTCCGCTTCATGTATGTGATACATCATCTCCTTCATAAGTTTGCAACTGATAGGCTCCGTTCTTCAGCACCTCCTTGACGATGAACGAACCAGTCCAATTTGGATTCAGCTTTCCCACTGAGCTGGTCCTTGCAGCAGCATCAACCTTTTTAAGAACAAGATCTCTCACTTGAAAGTGTTTGATCCTTACGTTCTTATCAAAGTATCTAGTCATTTTTCTTTTCATCTCTTCCTGTCTCATGGTTGCTTCATCTCTAATCTCTTCAATATGATCCAAGCTGAATTTCATTTCTTCATTGTTAAGCCCAAGCCAATCCTCCCAGCCTTGCCTGGCAAGCAGAACTCTTGGAGTTGGAACTTCAAACTCAATAGGAATGAGAGCCTCTGAATCATGAGAAAGTTTGAAATGAGTTTCTCTAGTAGTTGATGAAGGCGTTGTCCTTAAGGTCCAGAGGACTGAAGGAAGCTGATCAGCCCAACTACCCTTGAGGTACTGCACCTTCTTCTTGAGCAGGTTAAGAATCTGCTTGTTTGCTGCCTCGACCTGGCCATGGCTCCTGGGATGATGGACTGATGCAAAACGCATCTTTGATCCAATCTGCTTGTAAAAATCAATCATCTCACTGTTGTTGAATTGTGGTCCGTTGTCTGTGGCAATTGTCATAGGAATTCCATGTTGGCATACTATCTCCCCCCAGATGAAGTTCTTTACTACTTGAGTTGTTGTTTTTGTCAATGTCTTGACCTCGATCCACTTGCTGAAATAATCAATCATCACCAGGACGAAGCGCCGCTGCCCGCTTGTCATGGGAAAAGGACCAAGGAGATCCATTCCCCATACTGCAAAGGGTCATGGTGTTGCAATTGACTTGAGCCGCTGAGCTGACTGAAGCTGAAGTGGAGCAAACTTCTGGCACTGAACACAATTCTTCGCATAAGCTTCAGAATCCTTCATCATGGTCGGCCAAAAATATTCTTGACGAAGAATTCTCCTTTCCGGAGTTCTTGCTCCTGAGTGGCTTCCACACTCACCAGAATGAACCTCTTGAAGTACAATAGGAGCCTCTTCTTCAGAAACACATCTTGCCATTGGCGACGGGAAGGTCTTTCTGTACAGAATACCAGATACCAGATAATAATAAGATGCTTTGACTTTGAAATTTTTCTTGTCCTTGATTGATGGATGAAAATCTCCCAAATACAGGTAAAATATGAATGGATCCATCCAAGAGGAGCGTTGATCAATCTGCATCATCTCTTCCTCATCCACTGCCGGGCGGAAAAGCTCAGAAGTAGTTCCTCCTGATGGAAGTTCATGCTTGGCCAGAACATCAACTTCTTCATTCTCAGTTCTCGGGATGTGCTCAATAGTAAAACTCTTGAATTTGCCAATTTCAACTTTGACTAGGGCAAGGTACTCCTCCAAGATGGGTTCCCTGGTCTCAAAGTTGTCCAGAACTTGCAATACCATCACCAGAGAATCAGTTTTGATATGAGCATGCTCAATCCCAAGCTCTCTTGCAAGCTTCAAACTGGCCAACAATGTTTCATACTCTGCCTGATTATTCGTGGTAGGGAAGAAAAACTTTATTGTCTGTTCCAACTTGATGCCATTGAGATTAATTAGAACTACTACTCCTGAAGAATTCCCGTGTGAGGCTCCATCGACATGAAGAATTCCCGTGTGAGGCTCCATCGACATAGATGGTCCAAGCCAAAGGGAATCTTTTTGTTTGACCAGAGCTAGACTTAGTTGTATCAATCAGTAAATCTACAAGCACTTGAGCCTTGATGGCTGTTCTGGGCACATAAAAGATCTGAAATTCACTCAGCTCTATTGCCCACTTAGCCAATCTTCCTGAATGTTCTGGTTTTTCCAGCACACTTCTCAAAGGTTGATCTGTTACAACTTGGATTGCATATGCCTGGAAATAAGGATGGAGTGTTCGGGCTGTCATTACCAGTGTTAAGGCCAATCTCTCCAGAATTGGATATCTCGTTTTGGCGCTTTTAAGGATGGCTGTTCTGGGCACATAAGAGATCTGAAATTCACTCAGCTATATTGCCCACTTAGCCAATCTTCCTGAATGTTCTGGTTTTTCCAGCACACTTCTCAAAGGTTGATCTGTTACAACTTGGATTGCATATGCCTGGAAATAAGGATGGAGTGTTCGGGCTGTCATTACCAGTGTTAAGGCCAATCTCTCCAGAATTGGATATCTCGTTTTGGCGCTTTTAAGGATGTGGCTAACATAATAAACTGGAAATTGTCTTCTGCCCTCTTCTCGAACAAGAACCGAGTTGACCGCCCCCGGGCCAACTCCCAGATATAAAAACAACACTTCCCCCGCCCGGGGCCTCTGCAGCAAAGGAGCTGAGGTCAATTGCTTCTTTAGCTGCTCAAAAGCTTCTGAACACTCTTATGTTCGCTCAAACTTGGACGCCCTTTGAAGAGTCTTAAAGAAATAAACACTCTTTGTTGAAATTTGTGAAGTGGAAGTGGGTGACGGGACAGGCCGCGCGGCCTGTGGCGGACAGCTTTGGCGGACTGAGCGGACTGGGCGGACTGCGGTTTGCGGCCTGGTGAAAAGTCTGGTGGAAGCCGGCTGTGTTGAGCGGGTTGTTGCATGAAGTCCGCGGTTTGGTGCGGCCTGGTATCTGCGGATAGAGAGGCTTGCGGACTGGTGCATTGCTCTGTGGCCGCGGGTGCAAGCTTGCGCTGACAGGCGGGTTGGCTCGTGTTCGCGGGTAGCTTGCGGACTGGCGTGTCCGCGGTTTTGGCTGTTGCGGACTGAGCCTAGAGCTTGGCTGAGGCCTTGTCGAGCTCTGGTGTTACAGCAGGTCTTGCTGTGGAGACCGGTTGGCGGACTGGTGTTTGGAGTCCGGGAGGAAGCTACTGCGTTGGACAAGTGCGAGGTGCTCGCGGACTGGTGGCGGTCTGTGCTAGGGTGTTTGGCGGACGAGAACTTGTGTCCGCCATGCTCGCTTTGTTCATTGATGGTTTTGGGCTTGGTCACACCTTGTGCCAAGTTCATGGTGTCCGCCGTATCCGCCGAGTCCGCTGTGACCGGGCGGTCTGTTGCTAGCTGCTTTTGGTCGTGGACTTGTGGCGGATTGAGGTGTGGGTCTTGCGGACTGCCTCGGGTTGGTGCGGACAGCCATTGAAGGGGGTTGCTGTCCTGCAGTGGTTGGAGCTTTGCGGGCTGATGCCTTGTCCGCTTAGCTCAGGCGGACTGGAGAGGGTTCGTCAACGGTTGCCTTGCTCCTGGCGTTTTTCCTTGGTGACCGGCTAAGTCCTCGCGGACTGAGCGGACGGTGGTTTGTGTTCGCGCGGACTGGGGCGGTGTCGCTATCTCTTGGGCGGTGACCACACTCCTCACCTGGCCTATAAATAGGACCCCCCTGGCACATCTACAGTAACCGAAGTAACGTGAGTGAACAGTAATTTGGGTTGGGCGAAGTGCTGCGGTCTGTGTTTGCCAGTCCGCGCGGATTGTTTCAGGCTGACGGTTTGCTGTGTGCAGGTCGCGCGGATAACTTCAAGGAGCCAGGAGCTTGGCTTTGACTTCGGTCAGTGCTTGGAAGTGTGCGGTCTCTGCGGACTCAGCAGGAGGTCGCTCTGCGGCTTGTCAGTTCTGTTTCATCTTTGCCAGCTTCATTAACCTGTCCGCCGGCTTCAGGCGGGTAGGGGTGTTCCTCAGTTCGGGTTCAGCAGGAGGCGAATAACGGTGTGTCCGCGCGGCTTAGCGGCTTCGGCGGACTCCGTGGTATTCGGCGAATAGCAGTATAGTTCGGGCGGCTTCGGCGACCTCGGCGACCTCAGCGGTCTCGGCGGACTCCGGGTTCTGTCCGCCCGGCTTGTTTTTTTTGTTCTTTCTGTTTACAGCTGTAATACTAGCGAAATCATGTCTCGCTATGTATGCCTCGGATTGTAAAGAAGTGAATGCATAATAAGACCTTCTTGTGCTTCCATTGTTTTGTTGGGTGAAACCTCTAG
Organism: Platanthera guangdongensis; assembly: GCA_039583875.1. NCBI lineage: Eukaryota > Viridiplantae > Streptophyta > Magnoliopsida > Asparagales > Orchidaceae > Platanthera > Platanthera guangdongensis. Next base: position 23,566,060 of record CM077157.1, read on the forward strand.
TCCTTGGGTTTTCCGCAGGTTCAGCGTGCGAACTGGGTAGTTCCGAAGATATTAATTTGGCGTTTGGGCTATCTTGCTGACCACGTTGAGAAAATTTAACATGGTATCAGAGCGAGGTTCCTGCGGTTTCGGAGGTTCAGTTGCGTGAGCGGAAGTCAGCCAGTGTTGTTACTCAGTGATTGAGTGGTGATCAACCTGTGTTGTTGCTCGGAGCTGCTGAAGGGTACCAACAGGTGTTTGCAATGGAAGGAAGTCTTGCAAGAGGTCTTGGCATTGAACTCTTAACGCCGACTAACTTCAAGAAGTGGAAGTCGTGCTTGAAGAGTTATCTTCTCGGAGAGGAGCTGTGGGATGTCGTCGGTGGAGACGACAGACAGGAAGTAACTGCTGCTTTCGGTACTGCTGAGCAGGTGAGGCTCTGGAGAAGAACCAATGCTAAGGCAGAGTTCATTCTGAAGAGAGCTGTCTCTCCGGAACTGTTTGATCACATCATTGGATGTGAGTCGGCTGCTGATATTTGGACAACCATTGATGAGTTGTTCAATAGGAAGAATGTGGCGCGGCTGCAGTTCCTGGAGAATGAGTTGGCCAGGGCAACTCAGGGAGACCTTTCCATCTCCAAATACTTCTTAAAGATGAAGAGCTTGTGTGCTGAGCTGTCGGCATTGGATCCTGATGAGCCTATCTCTGAGGCAAAGATGAAAAGGCACATTATCCGCGGCTTGCGGAAGGAGTATGTGGCATTTGTCACATTTGTTCAAGGGTGGGCTACTCAGCCGTCTCTGCTGGAGCTGGAGAATCTGCTTGCCTCGCAGGAGAGCTTAGCAAGGCAGATGGCTGGAGTGAACCTGAATCAGGAAGGCAGCGAGGCTCTCTTCTCAGGCAAGAAGAAGGGATGGGAAGGGAAGAAGAAGAAGAAGGTGCAGGCCGCTGGTGAGAAGGAGACTTCAACTTCGTATCCGCCGGAGAGGAGCAATGCTCCTAAGGACTGGAAGAAGAATCTGAAGTGCTACCGGTGTCATCAGCGAGGGCACTTCAAGCGGGACTGCAAGGTCAAACTGCAGCCTGGGCATGCTGCGGGAAAGGAGGAAGCTTGCTCGAGAAATGAAGAAGCAGAATGGGGAGGAGCTTTCTTGACGGGCACTTGTGTCCGGGCCTTATCTGCTGAGGACTTCAACAGCGAGTGGATCGTCGACTCCGGGTGTGGTCATCACCTCACCGGAGACAAATCGAAGTTCACCTCCATGCAGGCTTACTCAGGTAATGAAGCTATTATCACTGCTGATAATACTGTTTATGCAGTAGAGAAGGAGGGGGTCGTGTCTTTGGGTAGTGATCAGGGGCCACTCACGTTAAGGAGTGTGTATCACGTACCGGGCATGAAGAAGAACCTCTTCTCGGTGACCAACGCGGTGGACGCTGGGTATCACGTTCTGTTTGGGCCAACAGACGTGAGGTTCCTTCGCAACGTATCAGCGGTAAAGGCTGATGTTGCTCATGTTGGGAGGAGGGTGAAGAACTTATTTGTTCTTTCCACCAGTGCCTATGTTGATAGAATGAGGGCCAATGATAGTGCTGTTATCTGGCATGAAAGGCTGGGGCATGTTGGCATGGACAAGCTGAAGGCGATGGCTAGTAGAAGTCTGGTGAGGGGGTTGCCGATGTTGTCCTCCTTTGGTGATGGGCATGTTTGTGCGGGCTGTCAATATGGTAAGGCACATCGCCTTCCATTTGATAAATCACAAACAAGGAGCAAGAAACCATTGGAGTGTATTCATGGCGACCTGATGGGACCGACTGTTACAGCCAGCCTTGGAGGAAGCAAATACATGTTTGTCTTGGTTGATGACTACTCAAGGTATACTTTGGTGTACTTCTTAAAGGAGAAGTCGGAAGCCTTCCGTTTGTTTGTGGAGTTCAAGGAGTTGGTAGAAGGCCGGCTTGGCTTGCGGATTATGAAGCTTAGAACTGATAACGGGGGAGAGTTTGTTTTCACCGAGTTTTCTAACTTCTGCAGGAAGCACGAGATCCAACGGGAGCTTACTTATGCCCACACTCCACAACAAAATGGGGTAGCGGAGCGGAAGATCCGTCATTTGACGGAAACCTGCAAATGCTGGCTGCATGCGAAAGATATCCCAAGGTCCTTTTGGGCGGAGGGAATGTCTTGTGCTGCGTATGTTATCAACCGGATGTCACTCGGCCCTATCAACATGAAGACTCTTGTTGAGCTGTTGCTGAAGGAGAAGCCGAGTGTTGGACACCTTAGGGTGTTCGGCTTAACTTGCTACGTGCATGTCCCGGATGCTTCACGGACAAAGCTGGATGCGAAGGCAAGGAAACTTGTCTTTGTTGGCTCCGATGAGCGGAAGAAGGGATGGAAATGCATGGACCCTTTGACGAAGAAGTTCGTGGTGTCAAGAGACGTTGTTTTTGACGAGCTGACGTCATATGGAGGTGGCTCGGTGGAGCTAACCGGAAGTAGCAAGGTTGATGAAGCACCGGTGGTGGCTGCTGAAGGCTTGGAAGAGGAGCTTGCTGTTTCACCAGCAGCTCCTGTTGCTTCGAACTCCGAGGCTGAGCCTTCTGGCTCAGGAAGCAGGGGGAGCACTGCTCAATGCTTGCCCCAGGTAGGAGTGGAGCCTGAAGAAGCAACGGAAGCCGCGAGCAAGGAGCCGTGTCTTCGGAGATCGAAGAGGGTGGTTAAGCCACCGGCTCGGTACTGTGAAGGGAATGCAGTGAGCTTTGTCTCCTGCTTCTTTGCAGGTCCTCTGGATGAGCGAGAGCCTGCAAACTTCAACGAGGCCACTGGAGTGAAAGAGTGGGAAGGTGCCATGAGGGAAGAGATTGATGCTCTGAAGAAGAATGAAACCTGTGACCTTGTGCCCAAGGTTGATGGCATTACTCCGGTTACTTGCAAGTGGGTATATAAGTTGAAGAAGAAGGCTGATGAGAGCATTGATCGGTTCAAGGCTCGCCTGGTCGCTAGAGGATTCTCACAGCAGTATGAAGAAGACTATGAGGAGACATTCAGTCCAGTTGCGAAGATGACATCTGTAAGAGTGGTGATCGCCTTGGCTGCTAGCAAGGGATGGAGGTTGTGGCAACTCGATGTGAAGAATGCCTTTCTTTACGGAGAGATTGACAAGGACATCTTCATGGATCAGCCGCTTGGTTTTGTCTCTGAGAAGCATCCGGACTATGTCTGCAAACTCAGGAAGGCTCTCTACGGGTTGAAGCAAGCTCCTAGAGCGTGGTATGGGAAGATTGCAGAGTACCTGCAATTCTGTGGATACTTTGCTTCTAACTCGGATTCTAGCTTGTTCGTCAAGAAGAAGGGAGAGCTAAGGGTCTTGGTCCTACTGTATGTGGATGACATGATCATCTCAGGGAATTCGGAGGAGGAAGTAGCAAGGCTCAGGGCTGAGCTTGCTATACGCTTCGAGATGAAGGACTTGGGAGAGTTGCATCACTTTCTCGGTCTGGAAGTGGAGAGGAAGGAGTGCGGGATTCTCATTAGCCAGAAGGGATATGCTGATCGTATTGTAAAGCGGTTTGGCATGGGCGAAGGGAAGAAGTGCTCTACTCCACTGGAACCTGGGCTGAAGCTTCGACGAGATGAGGGAAGGGTTCTTCATGATCCCTTGGTGTTCAGGGCTCTTGTTGGGAGCTTGATTTATCTGACGATTACAAGGCCGGATATAGCTTATGCTGTTGGCCGAGTAAGTCGATATATGGCTGAACCAAGGAAATCTCATCTGGTGGCGGCGAAGGGAATTCTGAAGTATGTCAAGGTGACTTCTGAGATGGGACTCCTCTATGGAAGGGATGCGGAGTTTGCGTTGCTCGGGTACACGGATGCTGACTATGGCGGTGATTCGGATGATCGAAGGTCTACTTCAGGTTATGTGTTCACTTGCGGTTCAGCTAGCATCTCGTGGTGTAGCAAGAAGCAGGACTCGGTGTCGGTGTCAACCACGGAGGCGGAGTATAAGGCTTCGGCCTTGGCTGCTCGGGAAGCCGTTTGGTTGAGGAGACTTATAGAGGATGTCCATGAAGAAGTGCAAGGGCCTACTTTACTCTGGGGTGACAATGAGAGTGCTCTCAAACTGGTTAACAATCCAGTGTGTCACGCCAGGACCAAGCATATAGAGATTGATCACCATTTCATCAGGGAGAAGGTGTTGGAAGGATCTCTGTTGGTCGGGCATGTTCGGAGTGAAGATAATCTTGTCGACATCTTCACAAAGCCACTGTCGAAGGGGCCTTTTGAACGCTTGCGCAGCTTGCTGGGCTTGGTCACCACTTCTCACTTCAAGGGGGAGTGTTGAAATTTGTGAAGTGGAAGTGGGTGACGGGACAGGTCGCGCGGCCTGTGGCGGACAGCTTTGGCGGACTGAGCGGACTGGGCGGACTGCGGTTTGCGGCCTGGTGAAAAGTCTGGTGGAAGCCGGCTGTGTTGAGCGGGTTGTTGCATGAAGTCCGCGGTTTGGTGCGGCCTGGTATCTGCGGATAGAGAGGCTTGCGGACTGGTGCATTGCTCTGTGGCCGCGGGTGCAAGCTTGCGCTGACAGGCGGGTTGGCTCGTGTTCGCGGGTAGCTTGCGGACTGGCGTGTCCGCGGTTTTGGCTGTTGCGGACTGAGCCTAGAGCTTGGCTGAGGCCTTGTCGAGCTCTGGTGTTACAGCAGGTCTTGCTGTGGAGACCGGTTGGCGGACTGGTGTTTGGAGTCCGGGAGGAAGCTACTGCGTTGGACAAGTGCGAGGTGCTCGCGGACTGGTGGCGGTCTGTGCTAGGGTGTTTGGCGGACGAGAACTTGTGTCCACCATGCTCGCTTTGTTCCTTGATGGTTTTGGGCTTGGTCACACCTTGTGTCAAGTTCATGGTGTCCGCCGTATCCGCCGAGTCCGCTGTGACCGGGCGGTCTGTTGCTAGCTGCTTTTGGTCATGGACTTGTGGCGGATTGAGGTATGGGTCTTGCGGACTGCCTCGGGTTGGTGCGGACAGCCATTGAAGGGGGTTGCTGTCCTGCAGTGGTTGGAGCTTTGCGGGCTGATGCCTTGTCCGCTTAGCTCAGGCGGACTGGAGAGGGTTCGTCAACGGTTGCCTTGCTCCTGGCGTTTTTCCTTGGTGACCGGCTAAGTCCTCGCGGACTGAGCGGACGGTGGTTTGTGTTCGCGCGGACTGGGGCGGTGTCGCTATCTCTTGGGCGGTGATCACACTCCTCACCTGACCTATAAATAGGACCCCCCTGGCACATCTACAGTAACCGAAGTAACGTGAGTGAACAGTAATTTGGGTTGGGCGAAGTGCTGCGGTCTGTGTTTGCCAGTCCGCACGGATTGTTTCAGGCTGACGGTTTGCTGTGTGCAGGTCGCGCGGATAACTTCAAGGAGTCAGGAGCTTGGCTTTGACTTCGGTCAGTGCTTGGAAGTGTGCGGTCTCTGCGGACTCAGCAGGAGGTCGCTCTGCGGCTTGTCAGTTCTGTTTCATCTTTGCCAGCTTCATTAACCTGTCCGCCGGCTTCAGGCGGGTAGGGGTGTTCCTCAGTTCGGGTTCAGCAGGAGGCGAATAACGGTGTGTCCGCGCGGCTTAGCGGCTTCGGCGGACTCCGTGGTATTCGGCGAATAGCAGTATAGTTCGGGCGGCTTCGGCGACCTCGGCGACCTCAGCGGTCTCGGCGGACTCCGGGTTCTGTCCGCCCGGCTTGTTTTTTTGGTTCTTTCTGTTTACAGCTGTAATACTAGCGAAATTATGTCTCGCTATGTATGTCTCGGATTGTAAAGAAGTGAATGCATAATAAGACCTTCTTGTGCTTCCATTGTTTTGTTGGGTGAAACCTCTAGTCCTTGGGTTTTCCGCAGGTTTAGCGTGCGAACTGGGTAGTTCCGAAGATATTAATTTGGCGTTTGGGCTATCTTGCTGACCACGTTGAGAAAATTTAACACTCTTATCTCCGACTCGAGAGATGAATATCCCAAGACCCGCTAATCTTCCTCCTAACTGTTGAACTTCCTTTCGTGACCGAGGAGGTGTCATATCAAGAATTGTTCTTACTTTGTCAGGATTAGGGGCAAGACCTTCGGGAGTAAGGAGATGACAAAAACTTCCCCATACTTGCCCCAAAGATACATTTTAAAGGATTAAGCTTCATCTTATACATTCGCAGAGTAGTGAACGTCTCTGCGAGGTCATGCAGGTGCAAAGAAAAAGATTTGCTTTTGATTAAGAGATCGTCAACATAAACTTCAAGATTTCTCCCTTTTTGCTCTTTGAACACACAATCCATGAGGCGTTGATATGTCACACCTGCGTTCTTAAGCCCGAAAGACATCACGAGATAACAGTAACAACCGACATTCGTGATGAAAGAGGTATGAGGAATATCGGGCTTATGCATCCTAATTTGGTGATAACTAGAGAATGCATTTAAAAAACTCATATACGAATACCCAACCGTGAAATCAACTAACGAATCTATCTGAGGCAAGGAGTAACAATCTTTGGGGCAAACTTTATTCAATCTCGTGAAATCTACACACATTCTCCACTTTCCCCTTGGTTTCTTAACTATTACAACATTTGACACTCGGGCGGGATATTGTATTTCACGGATGAACTTTGCTTTGAGGAGCTTTGTGATCTCCTCTCTGATGGGACCAACCAGCTTAGTCGCCACATCTCTCTTCTTCTGTTGAACAGGCTTGAAGCTCGGATCAATGTTGAGATGATGACAGGCGACGTCTAGATCTACTCCTGGCATGTCCTCCGCTGACCAAGCGAAGACATCCAGGTTCTTGAGCAAGCATGAGATCAACTCGGTCTTCTCATCTTCAGGTAGCTCCGAGTTGATGGAGAGCCTCCTCTCCTCCCCCTCTACAATGAGGACTCCTTGAGTCACCTGGGCAGATTCCAGGTGAGCTCCTTCTCTGTCTTCAGTTGCCTCCAAATTGGAAGAATCTTCAGGCGTTGCAGCTGGAACAACAGGAGGATTGTGCTCAGTCATATTGACTGTCCGGACATAGCACTCCCGCGCTTGCCTTGGGTCGCTCCTGACCCTGTACTGCTTGCCATTAAGGGCGAACTTTATTGCAAGTTGGCAGGTTGACACTACCGCCCGATACTCATTGAGGAGGGGCCTCCCAAAGATGGCGTAGTAGCCGCTTGGAGCGTCAACTACTACGAACTGAATCAGCTTAGTAATTCCTCCAAGTGTCACCGAGAGCGTGACCCTTCCCTCAACCTCCTTCGTCTCTCCTGAGAAGCCGTAGAGCGGCCCTTCGGTGGAAAGCAGAGGCTTTTCAGTCTTCCGGGCCTCGAAAGTTGGTTTGAAAAGGAGGTTGACTGAACTACCGGTATCAATCAAGATCGTGTTTACCGTGTAGTTCTCAATGACTACCTTTATCACTACAGCATCATCGAATAGATTGGCAGTCGGGGGAAGGTCGTCTTGGTTGAAAGTGACGCCTCCCCTGGATGGAGCGGAAGATGAAGTTGAAGCGATCTCTGGCCGAGAGATCCTTGCTATCGATGACTTGCGGGTAGACTCCGTCCCCGCACCTCCGTGAATACAAAAGAGCCGCTCCAAGGCTCCTTCATCGTCAGCATCAATGCACTCGTTCTCAATGTTGATATGGCCCAGATGGTCAATATCTTCAATCTCTTCGCACTCCCAACGAGCCTTAGCCACCTCCTTGCCCTTGGAGGTAGACGGCTTGGATGGAGTATCTTTTTTGCCCAAGTCTTTCATCTTGCCCTCGACAAGCAGCCTCTCTACTAGTAGGCGAAGGGCTTTGCAGTTCTCAGTCAAGTGTCCCTTCTCCTTATGGAACTCGCAGAAAAGCTCCGAGTTCCTATGCTTTTAATCTCTCTGAGGTCCTCGCTTCTTATCATCGGACCTCTTCTGCAGGATCTGGATGACCTCATCAACACTCAGGCTCAGATCTGAAAACTCCCTCCACGGAGTCACTGTACTGCTGCCTGGATGCAGGCAAAGCATCCTGGTGAACTGGAAGGACTTGAGCTAGAAGGGCGGGAGCGGTGGCCAACGACAGCTTCTGATCTCGAAACTGTTGATGGCCAATGAAAGGTTTCTTGTGGCGGAAATGCCTCCCCCTCTGAGAAGGAGGTTGATAATCTGGACGATGAGGCTTGGAATGGCGATGGTCTGCGGAAGAACCAGAAGCATCCCTTCCTTCAGCCTTGGCTGTCAGGGATGAGATATAGGTCGGGTTGGCGTTCTCACCCTCGATGAATCGATTGACCAAAGCAATCAATTCTTGGTAGGTGGCAGGCGCCTTGGTGGTTGCTTTGAATTTCAAAGGGCCCTCCCGGAGGCCGTGAACTAGAGCAACCTTGTAGAAATCTGGGTCCACATTTTTCACCCCCAGAATCTCTTTCTGAAAACGATCAACGAACCGGGCAGCAGATTCGTTGTCTCTCTGTTTGATCTCGAAGAGGGCTGTCGGGCCGCTCTTCCTCTTCTTTGAGGCAGCAAACCTCAACAAGAGCTCGCTACGAAGTTTGACAAAGGAAGAAATCGAGTCAGGATACAGCTCATGGAACCACTCTCTTGCTTGACCGTCGAGGGTGGTTACCAAGAGCTTGCACTTGATGGCGTCGGAGAGGCATCTCAAAGCAACTGCCCCTTCAAAGGCCTGCAAATGCGCCACTGGATCAGTCTCACCTGTATAAAGAGACGGACGAGGCTCCCTGAAGTTATTTGGAGCGGATTCTCATCGGATTCTATTGACAAAAGGAGAGGGTTCCTCATATTCAGCTGGAGATGCAGGGTAGACTGGGACAAGAGCATCTGCGGGCTGCGCGGGCTGACGATCTTCATCGTAGTCAAGCTTGCGGGCCAGAGTACCTCTGGCCGCCTCTCTGAAGAAATCCATCAAAGAGGCAAACTCTTCTTCCTGAGGCCGCAGGGGAGCTGCAGTCTGGGCTGGAATACGAACTTGCGGAGAGGGCGTAATCGCCGGAGACTGCCGAACCGGAGTTCGGCGAGCTGGAGTTTCGCGGGCTGGAATGTCTGAAGGCTCTGCTGCGGTCTGGGGCACCATCCGCTGAGTCAGCGAGTTCAACGCTTGACTGATTGACTCTAAACGTTGATCGGTCTCTCTGAGAGATCGCTCAGCCTCCCAACGGGACTGCTCAAGCGCATCCCACAAAGCGTCCTCTGACGAGCTGGAGCGGTCTGATCGGCGAGATCTGCGGTCTGACATCTCTGTCCGCGGATTTAAAAAACTGCTTGAATCTGAAGGTCGCGTGTTAACTGTTGATGCGGGAAAAGGCACCACCAGATAACAGTTCGATCACAGGGGAAAGAGAAGGGAAAAACGAGGCTGCAAGCAGTAGTTATCTACTAGCGGAGAGGAGAAAAAAGAAGCAAAGCCATGAGTCATGGCAACACCAGACTTCGCCCGTCGCGGCGAATGCCTCTCTTGCGACGGGCTTTCCTTTGATTGCAAAAAGATGATTACAAGGAAAGGAAAAAAGGAGCAAGAAGAAGAGCAAGCTGGAGACCACAAAGCCCAAGATTCGAGTTTGCAGCCTTTAACAAGTAGGCTCCTGGGTTCGAGTCAGCGTGCGTTGGGTGCACCACTTCCCCCTATTTATAGGCACGGGGGCCTGCCCGGACGGGCAGGGCTAAAATAACCGTCTGCCCGGGCTACAGGAGAACCGGGCAGCGGTGACGGGATACAAAGAAGAAAAGGCACGTCAGTCCGCACAAAAGGGGCGGATAGGGCTCGCGGACTGGAGATCTGCCGAGCTGGGCGGACTGGGGCTTCTGTCTGCCGCTGAAGCAGGCGGCGCGATCCTAGCTGGAGGGCCGCGACCTGTGTGGGTTGAAGCTTGAGTCTGTCTCTAGAGGAAGCTGGGCTCCTGAGTCGGAGAGTCCCTGACCTGGAGCGGGCTGGAAACTGCTCTAGAGGCTGGCCGACTGGAAACTGAGTACGCTGCTGAAGGAGGATGACCTGGGTATCTTGCTGAATGTGTTGCGGACTTTGGGGTTAACAGGAAGGATGGGTTCAAAAACGATAATAAAGCAGAAATGAATCAATGATGGGAGTAAAACTATTTGTTCATGAGGGAGATAATGGAAAATAAAGCTAGAAAGACCTACAGTGAAAGTTTTAAGACAGAAAAGCAGGATCGGAAAAGCAATATGACAAGTTGTGCAGAAACTTAGAAAATAGATATACTGCTCATGCAGCCATCAATATGAAAGAATACAGAAAATCATTCATAAATCTGACCCAAAATGACTGAGATAAAGGCAATAATGTTGATGGTGACCATGATAATTTACTAAGATTACATAAACATAGAAAGGCACTCACATCACGTAATTTGTTTCGAGGGAGCATGCGAAGGACAGCTTTGCGTATTACTTCTGTTGGATCTTTCACCATTTGGTCTTTCAAGCTTCTTTCCTTAAGGTGGCCAACATACCTATAAATGTGGTGATGAAATTGATAAGTAGTAGTTGAAATCCATTTGAAATCTTTGGCCATAAGTAGGAAAATGAAATGGTAGTTACCCAGTGTGCCATCGATAAAATTTATTTGTCAATTTTCTTCCAGTCACACAGACATCTTTTGCATTAAGCACAATGCACATGTCTCCATCTTCACGATTTGGTGTATATGTTGGCTTATCCTTCCCTTGGATAACAGTTGCAATTTGAGATGCCAATCTTCCAAGTACCTAGACAAATTGCAGCACCAGTTTGTTATAGTTTTCTATAAATTAGATTATTATAAAATGACTTCCGAAAATCTAAACACAAAGGTGATTAAATCATGAGAACGAGAAAACCTGTCCATTTGCATCAAAAACTCTCCATCTTAGGCCCTCTAAATTAATCCTCCGCAGTCCAGCTAGTGCTTTCTGAATAATATGTTGGAAATGAGACATTACTATTGGTTAAAATGCTTGACATTATTATTGATTAAAATACTTCGAAAGGAAAAAAAATCAATATATAAAACGACAGGACCCCTGTTGGATTTATTAACTTGTGTGTAGGTCAGGCGGTTTATCATAATAACATCTTTGTACCTACGCAAAAAAATGGTCTGCACTTATGCAGAGTCATTTTGTTTGGCTTTATGAATCCTTTTTTTTTACACTTTTGTGGTGTACTGCCTGTAATATAGTCTAAGCAAATTATTTGAACAACCTTTATTCATGTTGTCTTAGGTAGGCTCCATCTTTAATCCTCCAACACTACTATTATTTACCTTCTAATGGTCCATTTTACACTCAAGTTGAAATACCACGTAAGTTTTTCTGACATGTGTCACATACCCCATCTTTTCACATTTTCCGATGATAAACTTAGCTATCAATGGCTTTTCAATTCCCTGACACTTACATCATGCAACATTGCTATGTAGTTGTTAAAAAAAGGCAGCCTAGTGACAAAGCATCCCCGGACAGTGAGGGTCTGGGGAAGGGCTCCACCACAAGGGTGAAATGTAGACAAATCATACCCTGCATTTTTGCAAGAGGCTACTTCCAGGACAAGAACCTGTGATCTCAAGGTCACACGGCAACACCTCAACCGGTGTGTCAAGGGTCCGGGGAAGGTGATGGGGAGCCATCGGATGCACTTGGAGGAGCTCGCCACAAGGCGGGGCCCACATACATGTACTCGCGCAGGAAGACTTGATCGGATCGCCGATCGGACTCCGCGATTGCGTCCGGGACGTCGTCGCGAGTCAAATCACTATATTACTTTAATTTTTTTGAGTGTATTTTGATGTATTTCAAGGACTAACCCACCGGCCAATCATAGCCGTTGATGGGGATGCCCTAAGTTATGTTTTTCTTATAAATAGGATGCTAGGGGCTGATTCCAAAGGTATTGCAGAATTTGGAGAGAAATAATCCCGGATTCAAGCGATCCCTCCCCGGTGCCGACGCCGTGGAACCATAGGTGACGACTCCTAGGCCGCCAAGCTTTCCCCCAAGGTATCCCCCTTCCCCACCTTCATTTTCCACCCCTCGAGATCTTGTTTCAGCCTCCGGAATCCATCCAGGAACCCGTATAGCAGCCGACTGCTACAGGAACTTGCTGCCCATTCCGCCTCTGCTACAGGAAAAACCCGCAGGTTCCGATCTCGCCCCCCCCCCCCCCATAACCCCCTATCTGCCGGCTTGGCTGCAGGCTCCGCACACACCAGCCCCCCTCCTTTCCCAAATCGGAGTCCCCCTAGGGCCTCTTTAGCCCTACCCGCCCCCTCCTTTCCTTCCCCTCGTGGATCCACCCCCCCCCCCAACACTCCGAAAATTCTAGATCTAGTTGATCTAGCACTACCTCCCCCCGATCTACCCTCCACTTACATATTCTCATTCCCGTAGCCCGGATCCGTCCTAAAATTAGCGGATCTATCCACCGACACTCCGATCCGTTATCCCCTCCACCCAAACTTCCATTTTTGTTCGGATCCGCTCCAAATCATCGGATCTATTTTCCCCCGGCCCGGATCTACTCATTTGTGGCCGGATCCGCCGTCTTACCGTCCGTTACCGCCACTCTTCGCCGAAGGCAGCCACCACCATCGCCGCGTCGCCTCCGATTCCACTTCCGATCGCTCGTTTTGCATCCGGTTCGCCAAATCCTCCATCGCCTCGGATCAGCCCACTGCATCGTGAGTATTTCATGGTATTATGTTTGTACTTGACATTGGCACTTGGTCGTTTATCTATATTTGTGTTGTGATTCTACTTTGGTAGTTGTTGTTTTTTATACGCTAATAATTATTGTGGAATTAGTCGCCGCCGCTTGCTCAGGCCCTCCGTGCGGAGGAAGCCGTTGCCAAATTGCCAAAGTTATTTAACTGCTTTTATTTCGATTAACTGCGTGGTGCTGCCGACTTTCATTGCTTACATTATTAGTCATTGCTTTCCGACTGCTCATTGCATGTAGCATCGCATTCGCATATGCCCTCACACGTGCACGTTGAGTCCTAGATTCCGAGCACCACTAGCCTACCCCTACATCATTTGGTATCAGAGCCTAGGTTAGGCCACTTGCATGCTCCGTAGTGGTAGGACTTTTAGAGTAAGCATGGTAGAACCACAGAACACTGAGGACCGAGCGACGAGTTCGAATTCAGACGCCGCTTTCGCTGAGTTCCAACGCCTTATCCTAGGTCGCCTTGACACCATAGGAGCCCAGTTCGACGATGTGCGTCATGACCTTGCCGAGGTGAACCTTCGTTTAGGCCACTTAGAGGATGTCAGGGACACTCCGACACAGCGTGACGATTCTCTTGAGGACGACCCTGACGCTCCTCCACGTCGAGGGCAACGCCCGAGGGATGGCCCACCTCCCGCAGACCGTCACCATCGTGATAGTCCTCATCGAGCCCTGATTCCGCCAGTAAGGCGACATCCTGATTTTGCGAGAGATTATAGGCAAGTCCCGGCGAGGGATAGGCTGCCACCCCAGCGTGATGAGTACTGTATGCCACGTCAGCCTCAGCCGGACCCCAGAGATCGTGTGCCCCCACACGGTCGCCGCGACCATCACCAGGATGATTATTATCCCCCGGGTCGGAGAGAGCGTGGTCCCCCACCCGCTCGATACGACTACGCTCATGATGACTACCCCGAGGACTATCCCGATCCTAGGAGAGGGGGCCACTATCATGACATCACTCGTCGCATCCGACTCGATGCTCCTTCGTTCGATGGTCGCCTAGATCTGAAAGCCTTCAGCGACTGGCTCTTGGACATGGACCACTACTTCGAGTGGTACGACATGAGTGACGAGCGTTACGTCCGCTTTGCAAAGATGAAGTTGATCGGGCAAGCTAAGGTGTTCTGGATTAGTGTCGAGAGAGCTCTAGAGCGGGATGGTTACTACCCCATCGCCAGATGGGACGAGATGAAGGAGAGACTGAAGGAGAAGTACCTCCCCGCGTCATATCGAGATCAGCTATTTGAGCAGCTACAGAGCTTACGACAGGGGACACTTACTGTCGCCGAGTACATGGCTCGCTTCGATGAGCTTGTCGTCAGGAGTGATATTTCAGAGGAACCTATTGCCACTGCCGCCCGTTTCAAGGCGGGCCTTCGTTCCGATATTCGGAGAGAGTTGATTCCCCACCGCTTGGAGACCGTTGATCAGATATTCCAGCTCTCCCTCGAGTATGAGCAGTACCTTCGTTCGTCTAGTACGAGGCAGTTCACCTCTCGGACTGATTCCTCGACCTTTAGGAAACCCGCTCCGCCCCAGACCACCACGACCGCACCCTCGCGCATCCCCGCGGATGCGAAGGGTAAAGTCGTAGCCACTGATGGCCAGCGATCTGGGGGAATTGTATGTTTTAGATGCTCTGGCAGGGGCCACGTGGCGGCGCAGTGTCCCACGCAGAACTTGTTACTTGAGGAAGAGGAGGAACAGGGTTTAGAGGGTGAAGAGGAGGCCCCAGAGGAGGTTAGGGCTGCAGTCGAGGAGGGTTGGGAGAGTGACGCCGAGCGATCATTAGAGGTGGGAGTGATTCGGCGCCTCCTACACACCCCATGTATGGACGAGGACTGGCGACGCATGACCATCTTTTACACGTACTTCCCTAGTGCAGGCGGTCCCTGCAAGCTAGCCATTGATGGTGGGAGTTGCGTGAATATTGTAGCCCAGAAGGCGCTTGACCGTATGCAGGTGAAGGCAGAGCCTCACCCCCATCCGTACCGTGTCGTCTGGGTTGACAAGACAGCGATTCAGGTCACCCAGCGTTGTTTAGTCTCGATCACCATTGCGTCCTTTCAGGACAAGGTCTGGTGCGATGTTATTCCCATGGACGTCGCTCACGTGTTGCTTGGCCGCCACTGGCTTTTTGATCGTGACGTCACGTGCTTCGGTCGCTCGAACACGTGTGTCTTTTATGATAAGGGGCGGAAGATCACGTTGACGCCCACCCAGCCCCGAGATCGACCCAAGGGTGTGGTAGAGTCATCTCCGAGCACGAGCGCCTCGCGACCACTGCATATTCTGAGGCGAGGTGAGTTTCTGCGGGATAGTGCGGAGTCCGACGTTATTTATGTAGTCGCCGCTACCCAGGTTACTGAGGACGCCCCAGTCGATTTCCCACTTGCGGTGCGTCCCCTGTTAGGCGAGTTTGCGGACATTATGCCGGACGAGCTCCCCGATGAGCTGCCTCCCCCTCGGGACATTCAGCATGTCATTGATTTAGTCCCGGGAGCTTCCCTCCCGAACCTGCCCCACTACCGTATGCACCCGGATGAGCACACTGAGCTCAAACGGCAGGTTGACGAGCTTCTTCGGAAGCAGTTCATTCGCAAAAGCATGAGTCCTTGTGCAGTTCCCGCCCTTCTTACCCCTAAGAAGGACGGTAGTTGGCGTATGTGCATCGATAGCCGCGCCATCAATAAGATCACGGTCAAGTACCGCTTCCCTATCCCACGACTCGATGACTTACTGGATACTATGTCTGGTGCCCAGATCTTCTCCAAGATCGACCTCCGCAGTGGGTACCATCAGATACGAGTTCGTGAGGGGGACGAGTGGAAGACCGCATTTAAGACCAAGGACGGTCTGTATGAGTGGCTAGTCATGCCATTCGGGCTATCCAATGCCCCGAGCACATTCATGCGAGTTATGACGCAGGTGTTGCGTCCCTACATGGGCAGTTCCTGGTGGTGTACTTTGATGACATATTAGTCTACAGCCAGACACAGGCCGCTCACCTCGATCATTTGAGACTTCTCTTCGGCACCCTCCGTCAAGAGAAGCTGTATGTGAACCTGAAGAAGTGCGCCTTTCTGTCCGAGTCCGTCCACTTCCTAGGCTTTATTATTTCCTCCACTGGAGTCTCCGTGGACCCTGAGAAGGTCAAATCTATTCGAGATTGGCATGTACCTAGGAATATCCACGAGGCTCGTAGCTTTCACGGGCTTGCCACCTTCTATAGGAGGTTTGTCCAGGGGTTCAGCACGATCATGGCCCCCTTCACGAGCTGTCTCAAGAAGGGAGAGTTTCAGTGGACCCCTGCAGCCACTAGAGCCTTCGAGGAGATCAAGGAGAGATTGACGACAGCTCCCGTCCTGAGGTTGCCAGATTTCAGTCGCGCCTTTGAGGTCGCCTGCGACGCGTCTGGTATCGGTATAGGTGGCGTATTGAGCCAAGAGGGACACCCAGTTTCCTACTTTAGTGAGAAGCTGAATGACGCAAAGCAAAAGTACTCGAACTACGATCGAGAATTTTATGTTATTGTCCAGTCTCTGCGCTACTGGCGACACTATCTCCTTCCCCGGGAGTTCGTGTTGTATTCCGACCACCAGACCCTCTGTTACCTCGATTCACAGCGCAAGCTGGGCCACCGACATGCGAAGTGGGTTGAGTATCTGCAGGATTTTCATTACGTTCTCAAGCACCGCGCGGGTGTTGAGAACAAGCCGGCCGATGCGTTGAGTCGCTGCGTGTCCCTATTGCAGACGATGACAGCGAGTGTGCAGGGACTTGAGCGACTGATGCTCGATTACCCTACGTGCCCTGACTTTGGTGAGATTTATACTGCCCTATCCCGAGACCCACCCGACCCTGTTGAGGGATACCAGATTTACGAGGGATATCTGTACCGGGCTTCCCGCCTATGCGTTCCTCAGACGTCTTACCGAGATTACCTGATTTGGGAACTGCATGCGGGCGGAGCCGCGGGTCACTTCGGGCGAGATAAGTTTATAGCCCTTGTTGAGGACCGTCTCTACTGGCCTAGCCTCAAGAAGGACGTAGCTCGGGTTGTGCGCCACTGTCGTATCTGTCAGACGGCCAAGGGAAATAAGCAGAACACCGGCCTTTATACCCCCCTACCTGTTCCACATCGCCCTTGGGAGGACATCAGCATGGACTTTGTTCTCGGACTTCCCCGCACATTACGGAAACACGACTCCATCTTCGTGGTGGTTGATCGGTTTTTGAAGATGGCACACTTTATTGCTTGCCGCAAGACGGCAGATACGACCCACGTTGCATCTATATTCATGAGGGATGTCTTTCAGTTGCATGGCCTGCCCAAGTCGATCGTGTATGACCGCGATGTGAGGTTCATGAGCTACTTTTGGAAAACCCTGTGGCACGAGACTGGTACTATCCTTAGGTTTTCCTCGGCATATCACCCACAGACGGACGGTCAGACTGAGGTAGTGAATAGGAGCTTAGGGAATCTGTTGCGGTGTCTAACTGGTGAGCATGTAGGTAGTTGGGACTTAGATTTGCCGATCGCCGAGTTTGCCTACAATAGCTCAGTCAATAGGTCCACCGGGTTGAGTCCATTTCACGTAGTTTCAGGATACGACCATAGGAAACCTATAGACCTTGTCCCGAGCCCTCTAGAGTCCCGCCCTAGTGAGTCTGCTGAGTCATTTGCACAACATTTGCATGATTTGCATGAGTCGGTCCGCCGACAAATAATAATAAGCAATGATAATTATAAAGCCCATGCAGATAAGCGAAGGCGAGAGCAGATATTTAATGTAGGCGAGAAGGTAATGGTGCGAGTCCGCCCCGAGAGGCTCCCTTCGGGGCCTGCCAAGAAGTTAAGCGCGAGGCGAATAGGTCTATATTTCATTATTAGTCGTATTGGGACCAACGCCTACCAGCTTGACATCCCGGCCAGTATGGGAATTCACCCCGTGTTTAACGTTGAGGATCTGACTCCATACTATGAGCCTCATGAGTATGTAGACCCGAGCGAGGGGGATGCTCAGCCACCCCCACCACCTGCTAGCCATCCTAGCCCATCCACTATTGCCACCCACCCACCTGGGATTTCGTCCCCTTTGGTTCCCCCGCAGGCACCACCGATCGCATCGGGACCCACCTTCCGAGAGGCGAGAGATGAGAGCGTCACAGAGATCAGATCCCACCAGTTTGTTCCCACCTCGGCCAGACCGCGTTGCCGCTACCTGGTACATTGGCGGGGCCGACCTGACACAGATGATACTTGGATATTACCGGCAGAGTTAGATCGGCTCGCCCCCGGACTTCGACTTCAGTACGATCATCTTCATTCATCGGAGATGAAGGCCTTTAAGTCGGGGGGAGTTGATGGGGAGCCATCGGATGCACTTGGAGGAGCTCGCCGCAAGGCGGGGCCCACATACATGTACTCGCGCAGGAAGACTTGATCGGATCGCCGATCGGACTCCGCGATTGCGTCCGGGACGTCGTCGCGAGTCAAATCACTATATTACTTTAATTTTTTTGAGTGTATTTTGATGTATTTCAAGGACTAACCCACCGGTCAATCATAGTCGTTGATGGGGATGCCCTAAGTTATGTTTTTCTTATAAATAGGATGCTAGGGGCTGATTCCAAAGGTATTGCAGAATTTGGAAAGAAATAATCCCGGATTCAAGCGATCCCTCCCCGGTGCCGACGCCGTGGAACCCTAGGTGACGACTCCTAGGCCGTCAAGCTTTCCCCCAAGGTATCCCCCTTTCCCACCTTCATTTTCCACCCCTCGAGATCTTGTTTCAGCCTCCGGAATCCATCCAAGAATCCGTATAGCAGCCGACTGCTACAGGAACTTGCTGCCCGTTCCGCCTCTGCGACAGGAAAAACCCGCAGGTTCCGATCTCCCCCCCCCCCCCCCGTAACCCCTGTCTGCCGGCTTGGCTGCAGGCTCCGCACACACCAGCCCCCTCTCCTTTCCCAAATCGGAGTCCCCTAGGGCCTCTTTAGCCCTACCCGCCCCCTCCTTTCCTTCCCCACGTGGATCCACCCCCCCCCCCCCCAACACTCCGAAAATTCTAGATCTAATTGATCTAGCACTACCTCCCCCCGATCTACCCTCCACTTACATATTCTCATTCTCGTAGCCCGGATCCGTCCTAAAATTAGTGGATCTATCCACCGACACTCCGATCCGTTATTCCCTCCACCCAAACCTTCCATTTTTGTTCGGATCCGCTCCAAATCATCGGATCTATTTTCCCCCGGCCAGGATCTACTCATTTGTGGCCGGATCCGCCGTCTTACCGTCCGTTACCGCCACTTTTCGCCGAAGGCAGCCACCACCATCGCCGCGTCGCCTCCGATTCCACTTCCGATCGCTCGTTTTGCATCCGGTTCGCCAAATCCTCCATCGTCTCGGATCAGCCCACTGCATCGTGAGTATTTCATGGAATTATGTTTGTACTTGACATTGGCACTTGGTCGTTTATCTATATTTGTGTTGTGATTCTAGTTTGGTAGTTGTTGTTTTTTATACGCTAATAATTATTGTGGAATTAGTCGCCGACGCTTGCTCAGGCCCTCCGTGCGGAGGAAGCCGTTGCCAAATTGCCAAAGTTATTTAACTGCTTTTATTTCGATTAACTGCGTGGTGCTGCCGACTTTCATTGCTTACATTATTAGTCATTGCTTTCCGACTGCTCATTACATGTAGCATCGCATTCGCATATGCCCTCACACGTGCACGTTGAGTCCTAGCTTCCGAGCACCACTAGCCTACCCCTACAGCAGAAGGCTTACACCACAAGGGTGAAATATAGGCAAACCATACCCTGCATTTTTGCAAGAGGCTGCATCCAGAACTCGAACTTGTGACCTCAAGGTCATACGACAACACCTCAATCAGTGTGCCAAGGCTCCTCTTCAACATTGCTATGTAGTTGCAATTCCATAAAATTTATGGTTAAATATCAATGATATCCTCCTTAACACAACTGCGGCATTTCTCTACCATAATCCCACAACCTTTATTCTATAAGTTATAGAACCAAATATACTTACAATCATTGAGCCCGAAAACTGCTACATGAAAAATTATATGGAAGACATTACATTTCACATGAGGACATAAAACAGAAAAATCAAGGGAGAATTTCATTTAATCACATTCTTCAGGTAACAAAATACCTTCATATTACCACCGAACATCTGAGTTGCAGCTGCCATTGTGTTAAACCCCCTTTTAGTTCTAAGATGTTAGGGCTGTACATTAAGAACAAACCAGGATCAGGAGGACATCATAAAATTTTATCATCAATCAAGGGTTTCAGCTACTTATCCCTACTACCACAGCATTAGGTCAAAAAAAAGGGATCAGCAGGAAATGGGCAAGAACGAATGCATATTATGATATTTTAGCATTCATTGTCAAAGGCCTTAGGTATTTTAGTCAGACATCAAAACATCTAGCTTCCGCTTGAAAGCACACATAACTAACTTAGCGTCATTTGGTGGCAGAAGTAAACATACCAACATCCTTCATTTGAGAAACTTGGCGGAAATGGGCAGACATTAAACAGAGGAACAAACACTTCTCGTATCCCTCTGTCAGCCCGTCAATGCCATATCATCCCCTCAATCTTTTAATTCTTCATCAATGAACGCAAGTGCCAGTTCGTCATCGACTTCAACGATCACCCCTGATGAACAGCTCCAGTCAGACGCCTGCAACCATAAACCCTTCATTGGATCATTGTCGGCTTTGACATTCCTTACATTAATTCCCAAACAGTCGGCGGACATTGGTGATCGCCAGTATGTCTCTTCCGAGTTCCGAGCCTCTGTTGACATCAACACAATATCCAGGGTTTCATGGGTCATCATCGTTAACTACCTGTAGAAGTTATCACTATCATGCTTGATTCGCTCTGAACTGTCTCCCTTTGCTAGCTATTTTCACTGCTAGCTAATATTCCATCTTAATCCTGTTGCTTTAATTATTTAGAGTACTTTATGCGTCCATTTAAATAAGTATGAGTTTGACTGAAATTCAATAATTATCTTTCATCATAGTTATTTGGTCACAAATTGTTTTATATCCTTTTGTCTATGGAACTATTGATCCATGCTAGGTTTCGTGCTATGATCGCGTGAGAATTTCACTCCGGGAAATTGATCATCATTTTTATGAATATCCATTTGCTCTAAAATTGAAGTCGTGAGAGAAATTTGAATTGAACTCACGCCATCAACATCAAGTTTTGAAAATCTTGTTGCATCATTCTTCTTCTCAGAAACCCTAGGAATTCCTAGGGGTAACATTGGCCAGATCTGGCCATTTCGGTCAATATGAAGCCACTATAGTTTACAATCCCCACACATTCGACTACGGATTTCCCGTTTGGTGCGTCCTGCACCAAAATGTGTTGGTCAAAGTAACCATGTGTGTGCTTCCTGCTACAAATCCTTGCAGCGCGACCCTTGTCGATCTCATGTTAGTTTTGATCCCCACAGATCTCCTGTAGTCGACCCCATACAGATTTCCTATAGTCGACCCATACAGATTTCACGTTGTCGACCCCTTACTGATCTCCTACAGTTGGTCCTCTATAGTCACTCTCCTCCTTGCAACATATTCCATGTGTCATACAGTTGACCCCTTGTCGTTGCTCTCATACGTCCTGCAATGAACTGACAATAATCTAGTGACTGCATTCACTGATCCAGCCAACCTATCACGTTGACTTCGCCGAACCTTTGTTGCGCCGCATTCATCTCCGCATCCGCTCAATCTAGGGCAACAATCTTCTGAGCTCTCCCCAACGTACATGCCATCACTCGTGTCATGGTCGAAGCCCACTTAGATGTCATCGAAAGACGCCCTGAGAAACACAGATATCCTTGCATCCATGCATGTCATCTTGAAAAAAATTGAAGCTCAGCCTCTCAGGATGCTCAGTGGAACACTCTATCTCGCCCGCTACAATTGATGACCCATCCTCCCACCTTGGTCAGCCGCCTAGTTTATAATTGACATTCCCAAAGTGACCCAAGTCTCTAACTATGGCCTTACACTCTCCATGAGCTAGAAGTGTCCCATTTTAATGGCTTATACGGTTCTACCCGATGAGATGGATTGTCAAAGTGGAACGTTCTTTGACATACAATGCACAGCGGGGCCTCAAAAAGTGATAATTGTCCGCTTGGAAACGAAAGGCTTCACCCTTCACTAGGTATGATGGTTTTGTATCACCACTCCAAGTCTCACATGGGGGCAACATAAACAAGATCTCATCAAGAGGCATGATCATCGCGAACTCGTCAATCGCATCCTCAGACTTACTCATTACCATTCTTGTCTCGGCGTCAAGGCGAACCAAGGCGAGCGTTGGGCGTCTTGACGCTTAGGCGGACGCCTAGGCGACACTAAGGCGAGCAAGTCGCAAGGCGCCATTTTTTTTTAAAAAAAGGCAGTCTATAGACTGCGGTTATTATAATAACCACAGTCTATACTCTGGAGGATATAGACTGCGGTTATTATACAAACCGCAGTTTATAGTACACAGAATATAAACTGCGGTTTTATAATAACCGCAGTTTATAGTACTCATAATATAGACTGCGGTTTTATAATAACTGCAGTGTATAGTATACATGCTATAGACTGCGGTTTTATAATAACCGCAGTTTATAGTACACATAATATAGACTGCAGTTTTATAATAACCGCAGTTTATAGTACACATAAAATAGACTGCGGTTTTATAATAACCGCAGTTTATAGTATACATGCTATAGACTGCGGTTGTTTAATAACCGCAGTATATGGGCTATATACTGCGGTTAATAGAATAACCGCAGTATATATCTTCTGACTATCGACTGCGGTTATTAGAATAACCGCAGTCTATCGTCCTATATAGACAGCGGTTACAATAATAACCGCAGTCTATAATATGTCTGTCATACTTTAGACTGCGGTTATTATAATAACCGTAGTCTAAAGCTCCATTTTTTTTTAATATAATGTTTACCAAGTACAAACACAGCTAGAGATTTTTTTTTTCTTCATAGCAGACTAGCAGTTAGCAGTAAACAACTAAGAATAGCTTCTGATATATGGATTATGGACAGTTAGCATTAAGCAACTAACTAAGCATAGCAGTTAGCAACTAACTAAGCATAGCTTCTGAATCTTCTGATATCATGAATTCATGATATCTTCATATCTCAATTCTCAACACATGATATGATCATATGACAAGAAGTAGGCAAGTAGCAAGCACAAATGTTCCAACTACCAATATCATGTATTCATGAATCATGAATTCATGATATCTCAAATCCTCAATTCTCAAACCTCGATACATTCATACATATGACCTATCTCAATTCTCAAATACCATGAAGCAGTAAGCATGTAACAGTAAGAAAAAACAGTGGCAATCAATGGTCAAGACTCAAGACAGACTTCAGAGAAAGCAATAACAAAAAAGGAAACACAAAAATATCATAGTCATAATTCAAAATGTTTTCATCCATTGCACAATATAGCATATTATCATGAATAATATTTTTAACATTAACTTTAAATAATCATACAAGATCAACTAGAATCATCATCTAGTAAGTCGTCATTGACATTGCAGGTGTTTGGTTGGATGGAGGTACTCGCCATTTGTCCATAATTATCATAAATATCTTCATCATCACTGACAACTACAAAATGATCTAAATCTTCATCCCCTTGAGCTATTAGTTCATTTATTTGAAGATTAGTTCCAACTCACTTCGTAAATTTCGAGCCCCAGTTCCAAGAGCTCTCACTACAGCATCTCATGTGAGATTATCATTATCAAAAACTAGAGCTTCATCTGTTTTGTTCACCATCCACTCGCTACTCCAGTCGAGCTCATCAAGAACCAAAGGGTTGTAATTTCTTCTCTTTTCACGTCTTTCTTGGAATCGTGCTTGTAGACGACAATTATATTGGATGTATATAAGATTACTAAGCCTTTGATGTTCCAATCTATTTCTTTTTTTGTGTGAATCTGAATCAAGATAATTTCAAACTTATTAGTAAATTAATAAATATAAAATATTAAAATTTTTATTGAATATTTGTATACTTACAAACTCAAAAGTACTTCAATTGCGCTCACAACTAGAAGAAGAACAACATAAGTCAATTATGCGCAATGCTACCTTTGTAAGGTCAACATTTGGTCCTCCATGTGCACCCCACCAGTCCACTATTCATTTAAGACAAATATAAATTATTTGACATATAAATAATTTAAGAAAAAAATAAAAATGTAAACAATACTTACTTGGATTTAAGCTGGTTCGTTGCCTAATAGTCATAAGCTTTCCAAAACTATTTCGGGATGCTTTGTAGTTAGTACCTTGCTCGGCAATCTTGTTTTGCAATTCTTGATCGGGCACTAGTCTTGCAATAACATCATTGAAAGCATCTTGAAATTTTCAGTCATCATCATTATTTTGTTCCTCATATTCAAAATATTTGCTTGGATTTAGAAACAAAGCCGCTCTATATAATTTTTGCTCCATTTGATTTGTCCATCTATTTTCAACAATCTCAATAATTTTTTTAAATAATCTTTCTTTGTTATCAAAATATTGTTTGATCTTTTGTTTGCCTTCTTCCATTGCAGCATATACTTCAGGCATAGTCGGTCTTTCATCTCCATCTACTAATCGCAAAACTGCAATCAGTGGTTTTTCTGCTTTTAGGCAATCTCTTACTCCATTCCAAAAATTGGTTGAATGTATTATTTCAACAATCTGTTTTCCGGCTTCAGTTTTTGCCAAATTAGCGGCATTCCACGAGAGCGACACAAAAAATAATTTCAGCTTGTTCTCATGCTTAAGCACACTTTGTAGAGTAAGAAATGATGTTGCAAATCTATTTAAAGAATGCCTCACTAGATCACCGTCTATAGTAGTCTTTATTGCATCAAGTAAACGAGTGTGTCTGTAGATGAAATTTGCAATCATTCTTTCCTTTCTTATCATTGTTTTGTTCTGTTGTAGCTTGTCTATATCCTCTAGCATGAGATCAATGCAATGAGCTGCACAAGGAGTCCAGAATAATGTAGGTCTTTTTTCCATTAAAATTTTACCAGCTGCCTTGTAATTAGAAGCATTGTCAGTCAGCACCTGCAGAGTGCAGACATTTGTAATTATTGAAAGTTGTAAACTATTAAACTTGAAATATGAAAATTACTAGATTAATGAAACCAAAAAAATTACCTGAACAACACACTCTGCTCCTATCTCTCTAATCTTACTATCAAGCAACTCTGATAACATTGTAGCATCTTGAATATGACTGGATGCATCTACGGAATTCATAAAATAGGATCCTTCTGGACAGTTCACTGGGAAATTGATCAAATGTCTCCCTCTTCTGTCTGTCCAACCATCTGACATAAGTGTGCAACTATATCTCCTCCAGTACGCTTGATAGTTTGTCTTCATCTCCATAACTTTATTTTTTGTATTTTTTAGCAATGAGACTCTCAAATCATGATAACTAGGGCCTTTATAACCAGGCACATACTGTCCAACTACTTCAAGCATGACTTCAAAACTTCGTGCCTTTGCGGCATTGAATGGAATTCACATTCATAGAACCAATCATCAACATAACTATCAACTCTCTTTTTCTCTTCAGTTGTTCTAAAACATCTCTCGATAGTAGTTTGTGCAGGACCTTTTGCACGTCTATCATCTACTACATCTTCAGGAGCACGCCTCACATGAGCATCCATAGGCCCCTTTTTTGTGGCAAGTGGATTACTTTCCTTTTTTGGCACTTGTCCCAGAACTTGGGACAAATGATGTTTTAGCTGTAGATAATGTCGGGGATACATTTTGTGACCCTGTTGGCTCTCTTTCTTGGTCAATCTCATTGTCATCATCAACAGTCAGATGTACATTGTTCTTTTTTTAGCATTTAAAGCTGAATACATCGCAGCTGCTATTTCAGAAATAGTCTTCAAACACTTGGATACATCTCCATACCTGCCACATAAGTGTTGCTTCAACCTTTTGATATCACCCTTTATCAATCTACCACACAAATTACATTTAACTGTATTTTTATCTTCTAGGTTGTGTCAATGACCATACTTCCAACCAGGATCATTTGACTTTGTTTTTCGTTTAGGATCCGTTTTTGGATCAAGGTCATTGCTACCAATGGATGGAGCAAGAGTGTTGTTGTTTTGGTCTTTCATCTTTCACAAACAGGATCTATAGATTGCAGAGTTAGGTCGGGACAATGAAATAAATAACGGTTAAAGAAATCATCACAATGAACAATTTAAAGAACTCTCAAAGACATGCTCATTTAGAAGAGTCAACAAGACCATAAGACCATTTTCATTAGTTCTACTTCTATAATTTTATAGTATAGACAAGACACTTCATGATAAATCTAGCAATACAAAAATACATTTGTCATTTGTCAATCAAATCATGATTTATGAAACACAATAAGTGATTATATAATGACAAATCTTATTTCTAATATTATCTATTTTCTCCTGCGAAAATTGTGTCACTCCATGATATATCTGCAATAAAACAAAAATGGTTAAAATCAATTCAACATAATTATTACCAATCTACATGCACTAGACAGTACCGTCACATATTTTTATCAATGATGACATTGACCTAATTTTAAGAGCATCAACTATATCAATCACGTACCACATGATATAATACCCACATTGAATACTATCTGGTTGTTTTGGGCACTACACAGTAACATAATTAAATAATTGGTAAGTATTTTAATTACAAATGTTTAAATTACAATACATACTCATATAGGCTATAACTCTAAAACTTACCAGAATCAACTTTATAAGTTTTAGTTTTTAAAAACTGGTACACCGCTCTTTTGCTAAATCTTTAAATGCACTTCATAAAATATAAAAAGAATTAGTTTATAGCAAAATGTAAACAACTAGGAAAGTAAGTAAATAACTCATTAATAAACTTACTTTGTAATGACATTTTTAATATCATCACGAATGTCATTATTTATGGAATCAAGCCAATAAATTGTATAATTATTATAATCAATAATAGTCAACATCCAATGTTCTCTGTGAAACAAATGAAATAATTAATAACTTAATTAGAATAAAAAATAGTAATAATCATTGATATTTGATACAAAGATTTTTTATACTTACAATCTATTATATGACACAAATAATAAAGAATCTGATTGGAGTTGACTAAGCGTCCTAAGCCTGATTTTTAGATATTCAACTCGTGTTTTTGAATGTTCTTTGGCATAGTCATCATTAATAGCAAAAATAGAATGTGGATTATGAAAATATACACCAGTATTGTATGTAAAAATTTTTAATTGTGAGTCTATGTACCTGCAAAAATATGTAAATTCAAAATCAATTTATATATTAATAAAAATTCTTAATTTTATAATATTTGATACTCAGTAGTCAGATGCACAATACTCACCCAATACATGCTAATATGATGTTAACTCCAATCATTTTCATATTTAGAAAATCATACAACTCTGAATTTTCAAAGTACGTACATGTTGATTCAACACTCCCAAATACTGTTGAATCTAACACTAGAGATATTACTTTATCTTCATTCTCCATCTTACTTATAAAACTGGACAAGATATCAATGAATTCATTTGTAGCCTCAGTCTCACTAGCCTGTGGAAATAAAAGAATTAATATTATGGAATGTGGACATCAATATTGAATTCATTGATTACATAAAATTCAAAAATAATATTATAAATTATAATTCTGTGCAAGATAATTGTTCATGTCTACTCTGACTACTCTCAGTTTCATGTGACCTGGATTCATACTCCGGCTGAGACTGAGAAACCAATAAGTAACAAAAAAATAGTTACTAACCTGCGCAACAAAAAGAGAAGATAACATTTCATAAAAGTATAAATATTTAAACATAATAATATTTGTGCAACTGGAAGTGCAGCACTTGTTCCAGTTCTAGCACTAAACATGCACATAAGTTCTTCAATTTGATTCTTCATAGTACTAATCTCGGCTTGTTGCGCTTCTTCTTTTTGGCTCCATAATTTTTGTTGCGCTTGTTCTTTTTGGATCCATAATTCTTGTTGATGCCTCAATCTTTCTTGTACTATAGCTTCAACATCTTCAATACGAGCTATTGGTGTCCTCTCACTCCGCCTATCATTCTTGAAAAATCTTGTAATGGTGGAAAACTTGCCACCAGCTCTAACTCTGCTCGGATGTTCTTGGCCTAGAACAGATGCAAGGATGTCATTTCTTCCCTGTGACACTGTTTCAGCACTCTGGGACTCTTGGCTCGACAACTCGTCCTAAACAAAAGTAATAAATATTTGAAGTTGGAACAGAATTGCAGATAAGAAAATATATTTCTCAAGAAATATTACTATCGATAATTTACAAATGATGAAATGATTCATTTACACTTACCATTTTAGATGTCAATTCAGCTGCATCTTTACTAATGTATTCATCAGTCTTTCTTTTATGACCGGCTTTCCATAACTCCGCACGTGAAATTGGTACAGCTTCACCTTGTTCAATCTTGACAATAAAATGAAAATAAATTATCATACAAATAATTGAGAAACCAAATTTTAAAATACAAAAAACGAGAGAGAAGTAGAGAGCTAATATCATTCTTTTTTCTAATCCAGAATAACTCATTCTGAAAGTAATATGAAAGGTCTTTCGTGCTTTTGCTCTCTCCGTATTAACCTTACTTTTCTCCTACAAAAATAAATATGTGTTAATACTTAATTTGCTTATAAGTTATAAAGTTAAAAAATGATATAAAACATTGATTTAATAAGAAGTTAAGAACACAACCATATATTCTGTAGTAGTGCGATGGTCGACAAAAACTCTCCAGTCTTCGGCAATAATAAAACTATATTTGACATGAACATTGTATCGATGCTCCAAATCAACATTTTTTACATAATTGATAAAAAGTTTGGATTTCCAAATCCTCCAACTTTCACCCATGTTGTTCACTAATGCCTTGTAATAACCATTAATATTATCAAAATAAATCTGAAAATAATAGACAATATCAATTAAAAATTAACTAAAATACCAAAGATATGTAATCACTCATAAGTCATAACAAGGTTACGTACATTTAATTCTGCTCATATTTGATCTTTAATTTGTTTATCAACATCCCTCCATGCAACATTTGTAATTGGCACATAACACTTCACAAGAGATCTCATATAACTCATCAATTTATTTGTTTCAGGCCCGGGAATAATGCGGTCATCATCACGGAAAGAAATAATAAGCTTCCTCCCCTCTAGCCTAAGCTTATTCAGTTCATTCATTTTCGTGAAGCCTCTTGTTGACATCGATGAAGATCCCTTATCCGACATTTTCCTGTAAAACCCTAAAAAAACCTAAACAAAATTCATACAAAACCGCAATGATATTGAGCTACTATTTACTAGTTAGTACTTACTACCACACAATCACAGTTCACACATATAAATGTATATATGTTAGTATATTAATATGTTAGTATGTTACTCAAGAGATTTAGACATGTATAAATGTATAATAATAATAAAAACACAATATTTATATTACATATCTACATTACAAGTACTACTAGTCTACTAATAAAGTAATAAACTAATAATAATAAAAACATTAGCAGTTTAGCAAAGAGCATAAAGATCAAAAGTTCAAAAACCGAGAAAATGTATTAAGAAATAGTATACCTAAGTGAGAATATTAGTTTTTTCGAAAAAGAATCGTTCGAAGCAAAGGAGAGCAGAAACTTGAACAAAATCGTCTTTAGGGTTTCTCGCAAAGCGCAACGACTGTAAAAAGAAGAACCAAAAACTATGGGAAACACAAGATTTTTACGGCTCACGGTTAAAAATAGATAGTAAAGACTGCGGTTTATGCATAAACCGCAGTCTCTTCTATTGTTCAGGGTAGAATAGACTGCGGTTATTATATGACCCGCTGTCTATTCTACAACCTAAACTGCGGTTATTGTACAAACCGCAGTCTATTCTCTGGAAGGAATACACTGCGGTTTTAAAATAACCGCAGTATATTCTCGGGTTTATGGCATAGACTGCGGTGTTTTCAAAACCGCAGTCGATGTGAGAATAGACTGCGGTTTATATATCAACCGCAGTCTATTCTACACTGCCCTTACAATAGACTGCGATTTATATATGAACCGCAGTCTATTCTACACTGCCCCTACAATAGACTGCGGTTTATATATAAACCGCAGTCGATGCTCTGGTTCATGGGATAAACTACGGTTATAAAATAACCGCAGTATATTCTCGGATTCATAAAATAGACTGCGGTTTATATATAAACCGCAGTCTATTCCCATATTTTTTGTAAAAAAAAGGCGCCAAACGACTTGTTTACAATTGGGCGCCTAGGCGACGCCATGACAAGAATGCTCATTACCACTACTCTGACTTCTTCATGCAATGGAAACAACTGCACATTCGCTCTCATATTTGGACTCGTCACTCAGTGGACATTTTTAGCGTCATAGAAGTCGCTAAGGTGGTCGAAGCGGATTTCAACTTCAAGACCCTCAACCGCGCTTGATTCCTCACCCCCTCTTTCACTTTATGCAGCCATCGTCTGACCAACTACCATTGCCATACACCCCATGCACCCACACTCCATACAACCACCATTCCAAATAAGCACCCACCCCCACCTAAACCATCATTACCCAACTGACCACCCTACCCTCCATACAACCACCATTCCAAATAAACACCCACCCCCACCTAAACCAGCATTACCCAACTGACCACCCTACCCACCACTGACCAACCGCCCTCCAACAAGGAATACCAGGCCCTTCGCAACAAGGGATTTTGTTATTGCTACAAGAAATTGTACTCTCCCACTCATCATTTCCCCATGAAAGAGTTGCATGATAGTATTGGGGATGGCGAACCGAAGTTCACTCGCCCACTTTGAGGCCTTAGAGGTCCAAGAAATTGAACCCTTCATCGAACTAGGTGGGAAGATCTACCGACTCAACCTCAAATGCCGCTCCGGAAGCGGCTATCTACGATCTCGATCTCTCCAACAAACTGGAGAGCTTCAGGGTCACTCCATTTTGATTCTGATAGACAGTGTGGGGACTCATAATCTCCTCTCTCGGGATTTGGTGTCATAGAAGCGTCTTTAGATTGAAATGTCTCCGGGTTTCACCATCATTCATGGGGAAAACGACACTCCCACAGAAGGACTTTGTGCCCACCTTCAGTTCCAACTAAGTACATGTCTTGTTACAAGGGAATTTTATGTTCTTTACTGCACGGTGTTGACGTCACATTGGGCATCACATGGCCCAGATACTTGTAGCATCTGCATCAACTGGGTCCAATCGACATTGTCCTTCATCTTGGAGGGCATCTACAGACACTTACGAGGCACACCCCCTATTGTCGCCACAAACATCATCTCGCCTCAGTCTGATGAGGCCTTTTATAGGTTTTTGTCCAAACCTTTAGCGACATCAATGTGCTAGCAGTCAGTACTGCACCGTCGAGAGATGAGATTAGCGCATCTTCATCTTTAATTTCATATTTTTATTTTTTTAACGTTAATTACTATTTTTCCCCTAAAGGGTCTATCTAAGCACACATTGTATGAGAGTTACCTTGGATCATATTGGAATTGAATCTAGGCTTGAGAAAGGGAGTTCTCCTTCTCCAAAACCTATAAAATTCCTAGGGATCCGTTTATGAGAGCATTTAAAACCAATGTCATTTATATTTAGTGTTATTAAGATGTTATTCTTCAAATGGAGCATATTGGACTAGCAATTTTACCTCAACAGATGTTAACATTATCTAAATACTTCGGCTCTGTTTGACACGATTATAGTGCTAGGAGAATAAACAGTGTGAAACTGTGGTGGGAAAATAAATTGTTAGACAAAAGTGGTGAAAATTGATAAAAATATTTGGAGAAACTCATTTTGTTTTTGCAACAAAGTTGGAAACAGAGAAACTAATTTATTTGTTTGAGTGAATAGCAGTGTGATTGTTGTATTACCTTGTGCTGAATTTTTGAAATGAAATATTTTGAAAACATCAACAACTGTACTGAACATGGAGTTATTAAAATCTAAAAACATTTACTTTGTTTATATTTCATGTTGCAAATTGTGCTTATTTGCAATGAGTTTTTCATTAAGAACTAATATAAATGAACCAAATTGAGATATAAAAATTCAAAAAAAACATAGAAATAATGCCATTGTAGTCACACAAGTGATTCGTTTAATAAATTCATCAGTTACTGTCAAATAAAACTATTGTCATTAAAGTCTTGTTCTAATATTTAACTCCTGAACATTCAAATAGGCAATTGAACAACCCAATATACAAAATTTAACACAGCACAATTAATGCAATTATATGAAACTTAATCGAGACAGAGATAATAAGCATACCAGGCTATTGCTAAAGGTTGAGAGAATCAACGATGCACCACCACGCCTGCAATTCAGCTGCAGTAGCACAGAAACAGTGATACGCGCGGTGCAGCTATAGTGAGCAGTGGTCAGCTTCTGGCAGGCCAGACACGGGCTGAGAGACGAGATTATGGTGGCCGGCGAGTGGGAATCAACAGCAGCCGGCGACGCGGTAAGTGTGGGTCGGTGGAGGTTGGCGAGTGTGAGAAGCAAGGAGACGTCGCGTTGAGGCGGGCTGCGTGGGTGCAGAGGGTTTTAGGATTGGTCCAAACGAAGAAGAAGAAGAAGAAGAAGAAGAACAAGGCCGAGAACTGGGGTAAAGGGAAAGGCGGACGCGAGGCCTGCCGATACTGCGGTATAGCTCTGGGCAAAGGCTTTCAAAAAGAGCTAGGGTTTAGGGTGGAGCACGAGATCGTAATGATCGTGTGAACGACGCCGTAATAATTTCATCGGATCGAAATGAGCGCTGGAGATGAAAATGATCTTGTACGATCATAGATGCCCTAGCGTGCGATCATAGTTTGAACCAAAGAACTTTGCATATATTTTTGAGCCCTCCCCCTTGGGGAGAGATTTTCGGAACAGGGACCGTTTAGTAAATGCGGTGATCTTGAAGCCTTAGGCTCTATTTGTTTGGGCGGTGGCGGATCGATCCGGCGGGTGGAAACGGAATGTTCGAAACGGAGGGGGGAGGTGGCTGCTCCAAACGGAGCTTTTTGGGGCGTTTCTCAAGGCGGGCGGGTGGAAACGGAGCAAACGCCGCCGGAGGTTCATTTGTTTTCCCGCCTTCCGATGACGTTTGCCCAAAACGGAGTTCCGAAACGCCCAAACAAATAGAGCCTTAGGCTCTATTTATTTGGGCGTTTCGGTGCTACGTTTTGTGTAAACGCCGCCGGAATGCACGTAAATAAATGAATTTTCGGCGGCGTTTGCTCTGTTTCCACCCGCTCGCCTTGAGAAACGCCCCAAAAAGTTTCGTTTAGAGCAGCCACCTCCCCCCTCTGTTTCGAACACTCCGTTTCCACCCGCCGGATCGACCCGCCACCGCCGAAACAAATGAAGGCTTACTATGGCTCCATTTGGAACCGCGGTGACGGTTATGAACATGAGGTAAATTATCGTTCATTAACGCGCACTTAAGGAACTTCATCCACATTCCTTAACGAATGATGATTTAACCTATGCGTTTACGACCATCACCATGGTGCCTAACGGAGCCTATGTTGATGTAAAGCAACTGTGGAGATTTGAGGATCAAGAAAAGTAACCCTCGATCTCCACAAAGATCGAGATGATCTCCGTGGTGATCACCCTGGACGATTCGCTACTCGGCTCCAAAAAATTTTCGTCCCCTATGATTACAAGTGCTGAAATATGTTCTTGAAATCGATGTGAACTTGCCTGTTAAGGCATAATTGCAATTTTGACCCGCAAAAACCGAAGATATGATATCGAAATCATCTCACGAGATTATATAATTGGCATTTAGAGTTTGTTCCCACAGCAGTGGTGGTCATGAAAGTGGTGATTACGGGTCATCGTCTGTTTGGCTTGACGTTTTTGCTCCGATGAGTTTGGACAGTAACACAATCGTCATGAATATATGTTTGAAATAACAACATTATGATTCTTAACCACCATCACCAAAGACACACACACACACACACATCTTTGAACGGGCTTCACCCGTTCTCGATGCGGCGCTGGGGTTTCGCCCGCAATCGAGCGGGCTGCTTCCATTCTCGAAGCGGCGCTGCGGGCTTCGCCCGCAGCAAGGCGGGTTGCGTCCGCCTATGAGCAGGTTCAAATCATGATAGATGACGCTCGCGGAAAACCCTAAGGCTCAAATCATGCTCCGCCCCTACGGTCATGCATGATAATACCCGACCGGCGACGGCGGGCTTCGCACGCAACATATACATATGAGTACTAAAAATAACCGTAAAAATATATAAATTAAGATTATAATTTTTTTTTGTAAAAAAATGTATGCTTTGACTTTTAAAAAAAAATTCTTTACCTCTCTCTCTCTTCCTGTTTATCTTTTTTCACCCTATTTTCTTCCACCATTTACGTCTACTTCTCTCTCCACTCTCTTCAACTTTTTTCAACGGATGATATTAATTTTTGAGAAGATTTAATTATTTAAATTGAAAGTATGGTGTGCTTTCAGATATGCTTTCAGATATCTATATTGTTATATATCTTTACTATATTAAAACGAAGTATCAATTACATGTCCATGGCAAGGTAAAAGAGACATTGGATTAATCACGACCGTTGAATATAAACCAAACATTTGATCGCAGTCGTTCATCACAGCAACGAATCAGAACCGTTCATATTTTTTCATAGGCCTCCTAAACCTATATAGGGCCTCTAAAATTTAGGGCACCCTACAATTCATCAGCTCAATCCAAAATAAAGGTCGCTAGCCTGCCCACCCAGCACCACAATAATCAACCCGCCCACCAGCCTGGATAACCAGCCAAACCCGCCCCTTTGTATCATATCTTCATACTGAAAGAGACAAAATACCTTATATACTCATAAAACAAAACCAAAATTGGCGGTGTGGGACTAAATCCCACACCGCCAATTAAGTATATGGGTTGTACGGGCAAGTCATTTTGAGGGTCAAGCTGGTCCTAAATTGAAACGTAATCAACATGAAAGTTGTAGATCTCGACGATACGAACAACTTTTATGGTGACCACTTTTTGATTTGAAGTCGTCGTGGATCTCGATTTGGGCCCCGAAATCGGGGGCGGCGGAACGGTTAACTGTAGCAGTTCCGCCGCCCCCGATTTAGGGCCCAAATCGAGGTCCAAATATGCTCTAAATCAAAAAGTAATCAACATGAAAGTTGTTCGTCTCGCCGAGGTCTACAACTTTCATTTTGATCACGTTTCGTTTTGAGACCATCTTGACCCTCAAAATCACTTGTCCGTACGCCAACACATAATGTTTGCCCGCACAGTATATGCCCCCTATATATATATATATATATATTCGTATGCATCCTGATTTGGGAGAAACGACAGGAAGTAGTTGACATTTCAAAATACCAAATGAAATTTGAAGAGTATCACATTGTAGCAACTAAAACATTCCATAGCGAGTTTTGTGATAAAAAGAAACTAAGGCTTTGGAAAAATTTAGAACGGGAGGTCGCAGGATCACTCTCAACTAATCAAGAAATGTAAGCCACTAACAAGAGAAGATGAAAGTGGCGGGGGGGGGGGGGGGGGGGGGGGGGGGGCGCAGCCCGCCGGGTGGCGGGCGCAGGCAGGTGCGGGCGAAGCCCGCCATCACGGGCCGGGTACTATGGCGCGTAGCCATAGGGGCGGAGCCCCGTGTTGGGCACTAGTGTGTGTGTATATATATATATATATATATATATATATATATATATATATAAGATATATCTTTATTATATAATACAATATGCATATTTGGATCACACCATGAAACGCATCTGCACCGTCCGATCTTCAAACAATTGCTTCGGGCCGTTGGATCAAAACAAGGTGGCCTGCATTTATCCAAATCATACCAAGTTTTACTGTTCATTTTCATCTGAACCCCAATATCCGCCCCCTCCCGCTGTCCCGCATCCCGCGCCCCCCGGCCTCACCGCGCCGCCGGCGACGGAGCCGCCGGCGGCCTGCCCGCCTCCCACCGGCGGGTTCGCCGCCCTCCGGCGAACCCGCCGGGGGTTGTCCGGTGGCGAGTGGGTCGGGCCACCGCCGGGCGGCGGGCAGGCCGCCGGCGGCGAGGTGAGGTCGGGGGGCGCGGGATGCGGGACAGCGGGAGGGGTTTTTTTTCTTTTTTTTAATTTAATAATTACATTATTAATTATTATATTTTTATAATTAATAAAATTATACTTTTAATTTAATAATTATTATACTTTTAAGCCCGTCGGGTGCGGGCGAAGCCCGCCCGGGGGCGGGCGAAGCCCGCCCGGGGGCGGGCGAAGCCCGCCCGGGGGCGGGCGAAGCCCGCCGGGGGTCAAGCGGGCGAAGCCCGCTTGATTGCAGGCGAAGCCCGCAGCGACGCATCGAGAACGGGCGGAGCCCGTTCGAAGATGCTAGTAGTTTTAAACATAAATAGGATGGAATTTTTTGGGTGAGGTCGAGCATTCACTAAAATTGATTCATAACCTCCACGTTCAGTGGCAGATTTAAGAATTTTAACATGGGGGGTCGGGCATCAACTTCCTCCAATAACAAAAATACTTGAACGTCTTCATCTTATCAAAGTCGTTTCTCGCTCATCCGAAAATTATTTTTGACGTATAAGTTAACAAAATTCATTACCTCGGCAAGAAGAATTCAAATTCACTAATCATTTTACAAAATTCTGGGGGGGGGACGACCTGCCCCCTAGATCCGCCCCTGGTTGTGTTCATAACTGCCACAAAACTTGCGAACACGCAGCATACATGAGAGTGCGACTTAACCAAATTGCTAGTTGAACTAACTAGCATAACGACTGTTCTGAGAGCGTGATGATCTTGCCAATTACACCACCTTCATCTCAAATTGATGTGTAATGAATTTGTCTAGGAGTATAATGATCTTTTTTGTTGCGGACTAACTCGATGTCCCGGTCGGGTCGGATTTGTTCGAACCGTCTTAGCACACGAGGCGATCGAGCGCGCACACAGTCAATGAAAGCAAAAAGTTGATACAAGATGTGATGACGTGGAAAAATCCCTTAAATGGGTAAAAAACCACGTGACCAGGTATGTGCCGATCAAATTCCACTAGATTCTGGTGATTACAGTGTGTTGGAGAATCAGGGCGACAGGTCGCTCCCGTTACAACTTGGGGGAGAGAGAGACTACAGCTCCAGACGGGCAACAGACTGCACCGCGGGAGTAACTTGGGTGTTGAAATGCGTGGGATGACCTTGGTGCTCTGGTGCATGCGGTCGCGCACACCTGCTAGCGATGGTTGCCTTCATCCTTTGGCTTTCTCTGGAGATTTGGGCGTTTTCCTGCTGGTGGTGTGTTGGTGGAGCGCTGGTGGCCGCAGGTGGCCGTCGGTGGTTCACGACGACAGGGGGCCGACTCGAGGGAGGAGGCAGGCGAGCTCTCTTCTAAAGAAGAAGAAGGCAAACCGGAGAAGGGAAAAGGTGAAGAATGAAGAGCCCCTGGGGTCCTTTTTATAGCTTTCAGGGGAGGATCATGGCGGGCCCCACCACTAAAGTAGTGGGCTAGTGGGTGGTTACCCTCTTGATCGGATGGCGAATAGAGTCTCCCCTTGATCGGATGGTGGGGAGGTTGTCCACGGCGATGGGCCGCCACGGTGGCGGTGGTGGTTGACGGCGGTGGGCGGTGGGCGGCGGGCGGTGGCCGGCGGCGGCGATCGGCGGCCGGCGGCGGCGGTCGGCGGCCGGCGGCGGCGGTCGGCGGCCGGCGTCGACGGCCGGCGATAGTTGTTGAATTGGAGGTCATCATGATCTCTCTTATTATGATGGAGATCATGGGGGGAGTTGGTTGATTAGTCAAACCCATGATCTCCACAATTGGAGGGATCACGAGAGAGATGGCTAAGTGCACACCCATTCTTATATAAATGGGGCTTCATCCCCATCATTTTCCAATTTTGATATCGTCAATGCGACTTCTGCTCGCAAATTTCGCCTCCTCTAGTTAGACTCCCTCGTTTAGCGAATGATTTGGGAGTGTGATGATCTTTTCCTATTTCAAATCCATCAACACTCACATAGCTAAAAGCCCGGAGGGCTCGCGTGCTCCTCATCTTGACATGAACCTCGTTGATACGAGCTAAAACTAGAGAAATGTAGAGATCATTCTCGCATACATAACAACCCGACTTGCGACTCCCGCAAAGCTTTGTATTAAGCCATTAAGTTGCTCTCAACCAGAAATATCGTCTTTGCACTGAACGATAAGACTAAGGTGGCGTTTGGCGCGGCTTATGAAGTCCGGTGCGGTGGAAACGCACCGTAATTTTAAGTGAAAGCTGCGTTTGGCGCGGCTTATGTGGAAAACGGCGGTTGGGAGAGAGCGCTATTTTTAGGTCTTGACCCATCCGCTCTTTTTTATCGCGTTTAACCGGAGAAGCAGCCAAACCTACACTAGCGCGATTTCTTCCGATAGAGGTGATTCTCCTGCGATTTCCGGCGATTCTTCCCATAACCGGTGCTGTGATTTCCGGCGATTCTTCCCGTAACCGGTCCCGTTCGATTTCCCAGCCTCCGGCGAATCTTCCCGTTCGATTTTCCTGCGATTTCCGGCGATTTTCCGCCGCTATTCTTCCGCCCGATTCCAGTCCTTTTGCCGGCGTTTATCCTACTCGCGACGATTCCCGGCTTCTGTTCAATTTCCCGTAAGGTTTGGGTTCTTCCTCTCACTTGCAAGCAATTTTGTGTGTGTGTGTGTGTGCAATTTCTGTGTTTTTCTGTGGGCAATAAGGAGACCAATGCATCATACCTAATCCTTTCTCTATGATTTGCAGATTTTCGGTTATCCTGGTGTTTTGAATCCCCCCTTGGCTGGTTCATTCCAAGTTTCAGGTTTTGAATTCTTCCCTTCAATCCTTCTTGCACATATTGGCTTGTTTTTTTGTATGTGTTGATGTTTGTTTGCTTGTTTTTGTGTATGTGTTGTTCTTATGTCTGTGCATAATGCGTTGTGTATGTGTGTGTGTGTGTGGTATATGTGTGTATGTGTTATATTTGTGTATATGTGTAGGTGTGTATAATGTGTTGTGTATATGTGTGTGTATAATGTGTTGTGTGTGTGTGTGTGTGTAATGTGTTGTTGTTATATGTGTGTGAGTGTAATGTGTTGTTGTTATATGTGTGTGTGTGTGTGTAATGTGTTGTTGTATGTGTGTGTGTGGTATATGTGTGGTTGTGTATAGGTGTTGTGTGTGTGTGTGTGGTATATGTGTGTATGTTTGTGTATGCGTGTGAGTTATATGTTTGTGTGTATATGTGTAGGTGTTTGTGTGTGTGTGTGTATATGTTGTCATATGTGTGTGTGTGTGTATAATGTGTTTGTGTGTATATGTGCAGGTGTTTGTGTGTATGTGTGTGTGTGTATATATGTTGTTATATGTGTGTGTATAATGTGTTGTGTGTGTGTGTAATGTGTTGTTCTTATATGTGTGTGTGTGTAATGTGTTGTTGTATGTGTGTGTGTGGTATATGTGTGGGTGTGTATAGGTGTTGTGTGTGTGTGTGTCATGTGTTGTTCTTATATGTGTGTGTGTGGCATATGTGTGTATGTTTGTGTATGTGTGTGAGTTATATGTTTGTGTGTATATGTGTAGGTGTGTATAGATATATTGTTTAGATTTATATTTATAATGTTTTTGAATGTTGTTTGTATATGCGTATGTTTGCCTTATAAAGATGGGGAAAACAAAAGATGGTGGTGTGGCCGCAATGTGGGATAATGCCGATGTTCTGCTCTTCTGTGATATTTGCATAAAGGAAATCGAACTCGGGAATCGACCAACGACACATTTTAATAAGGAGGGGTGGAGTAATATTATGAAGAAATTTGAAAAGTCAACTGAAAAGAAATACGACAAGGTCCAATTCAAAAATAAATGGGATCATCTGAAGAAGGAATGGAAACTCTGGATGGAGTTGAAACGAGGTGAGACCGGGCTAGGTTGGAATACGTCAAGGAAAACTATCGACGCCTCCGACGAGTGGTGAGATGAGCGATTGAAGGTATTTTTTTTAATAGTCATTAATTTCTTTAAATAAATTTTTCTTAATTAATGTTTACCAAAATGTTTACTTTTTCAGGTTGTCCCGGTCGCCAAGAAATTTCGGTATTCAGGCATCCATCCAGAGTTAGAGGAGAAACTCACCCAGATGTTCAGTGTTGTTGTCGCTACAGGACATCATTCATGTACCCCCAACACCATCAATGATCCACCAGAGTCTTTTGATGAAAGAGTGATGTCAGATGGTGAACATGTAGACGTTGAGGTCAACAAGGGTCCTGCTACTCATGATGATACATCAACAGTTTCCAAAAAAAGAAGGAAATTAAAAAACAAATCTGTTAGCTCTGTATTAGAAGATCTGACGGAGTCTTCTAAGACCATCAGCAGATGCATCCAAGAGCCACCACCAAAAGCTTCTTCTGAGTTTAGCATTCAGCGAGCATTAAACAAATTGGCTATGTACCCGGAAGTGATAGCTGATGAAGATTTCAATGACTTCGTCATCACATATTTTATGGATAAAAGTCATAGAGAGACTTTTTTGTGCCTTCCAGATTCCCAGAACGTCAAGTGGCTGCGTAACCGTTTCGTTCGTGGGGGATAATGGGGAGCTTATGATGCTATCTTAGATGTTCTGTTTTTGGATGTTGTTATCTGTTAGCTTATATTATCTATTCCTTGTACTCATGATTGTGTTATCTGTGGCTTATATTTTGTAATCTGTTAGCTTATATTATCTGTTGCTTGAACTCATGTTATCTTATCTGTTATGTGTTGTTTATCTATTTTATATTATGGATATCATTATGCTAGTATTCGTGGTTGTGTTAATATCTTGTTTGCAGTATCTGTAATTATTTCTCGTGTATATTAACAGGAAATGTCTACTGATGATTCTGAATACTCGACGGAAGAGCAGGAGACTAGGAGAAGAAATTATGCTATTGCAAGTCATCAAAATGTGGTAGCAGCAGTATGTTTAGTATCAGAATATACTGGTCTGTTAACCGGTCCAGTTCCTCGAATGACATCAAAACAAACAGGCGACAAATGGGTTGGCGAGCTTCTTCGTGCGCCTCGAGTTCGATTTCATGACTCTTTTATGATGAGTCAAGAAATTTTTATGGATTTATTACTGTCTCTGGAGAAGAAATGTGGCTTCCAAGGATCTCGAAGAACTGCATCAAGGGAAATCTTAGCATTGACGGTATACATATTGTCACATAATGAATCAATGAGAAAATCGTGCGAGCGATTTCAGCACTCAACATAGACAATTAGCAGATTTTTTTCTCGTGGTCTTCGCGCATTGATGCAGTTATCGAAGGAAGTGATACAACCATCAGATAGAAATTTCAGTGGAACACCACCAGAGATTCTATATGACAGACGTTACATGCCCTTTTTTAGAGATTGCATTGGAGCGATAGATGGGACACATGTTCACGCGTGTGTGCCAGTTGGAAGTCAAGTACCGTACATTGGGAGGCATGGTAGTCCAACTCAAAATGTCATGGCAGCTTGTGATTTTAATATGTGCTTTACT
Source organism: Platanthera guangdongensis (assembly GCA_039583875.1). NCBI lineage: Eukaryota > Viridiplantae > Streptophyta > Magnoliopsida > Asparagales > Orchidaceae > Platanthera > Platanthera guangdongensis. The sequence continues at coordinate 23,607,595 of CM077157.1, forward strand.
TTTGTTATGGCTGGTTGGGAAGGATCAGCACACGATAGCCGTATATTCAATTTTGCCCTAAGTGATCCCCGTTATAATTTCCCTCATCCACCTCTGGGTAACTATTAAATTTGTTTTATCTATTTATTCCTTATAATACTTGGGCAGCTAAATAATTATTATTAATGTGCAGGAAAATATTACTTGGTTGACTCTGGCTATCCACTGCAAAAGGGTTACCTAAAACCTTATCAGGACACGCAATATCATCTACCAGACTTTGCTCGTGGTGGTCGTCGAGCAGAAGGACGTCGGGAGATGTTCAATCATGCACACTCATCGCTTAGAAGTGTGATACAACGCTCATTCGGTGTTTGGAAGAAGAAGTGGGTCATACTACGGGACATGCCCAGCTATAGCTTCGACAAACAAGCACGTATAGTGATCGCCACGATGACACTGCATAATTTCATTCGTCGTCACCCTTCGCATGTAGATATAGATTTCATTGACTCTGAGCAAAGGGATCCATATCTTGAGATGACCTCTCAAAGGAGGCAAGAAGATTGCTCTGACACTGCGGCTGGTGTAGAGGAGATGATCGCACTGCGTGATATTATAGCAGATCAGGTGTTTGAAGCTAGAGCATAGACCTAAAAATGTATGAATTGAATTTTATTTTGTGTTATGTTTGAAAAAAAAATTTATTCAAAACTCCATTTTGTATCCAAACAACTTTTTGAAAACTCCGTTTTGTAAACTCTGTTTCACCCAAACAGTTTTTTAACAAAACTCTGTTTTCCAGAATCAGCACTTTTTCTATCAGCAACAGTTCATCAGCAGCTTTCCATCAGCAACAGCCCAACCAAACAGAGCCTAAGGCTATGTTTGGGAGGATTTTTTATAAAGGAAAAAGAGTGGTGACAAAAGTAAGGTAAGAAAATAAGCTTTTGGAAAATGTATATTTGAAAAGTAGATTTGTTTGGGTACACTCATTTTGCATAAATTTTCAAAAATAAGAATCACTTTCTAAACTGTTTGGCAAATATCCGTTGCGATAACTTTTTTTATTAAAACCGTGCGTCCGGGAGAAAATGAGCGTCCGGGCGGAAAATGCGGGTCCAGGCGAAAAATGCGCGTCCCAGAAGAAAATGCGCACCCGATCAGAAATGCACGCAGAGGGGAAAGATGCCATTTTTTTTCAGCGGACACGTTTTTTTTCGCTCGGGCGCTGTTTTTTCGCCCATGCGCTGTTTTTTCGCATGTGCGCTGTTTTTTCATACGAGCGTGTTTTTTCACCCAGGGGCGATTTTTTCGCCCGTGCGCGGTATTTTCTCCCGGATGCGATTTTCTTGCCCGACCGCGATTTTTTCACCAAGGTACGATATTTTCCGTCATGGAGCAAATTTTTCGGGCGAGAGCTATATTTTCGTCCGAGCGCCTATTTTTCAGCCGAGCGAGAATTTTTCGGTCGAGAGCTAATTTTTCGATCGGACGTGAATTTTTCGGTCTGTCGCGAATTTTACGATCGGGCACGGATTTTTCGGACGGGCGCGAATTTTTCGACTGAGCGCAAATATTTCGCCTCGACGTGAATTTTTTGCGCGATCGTGAATTTTTTGCCGACACGCGATATTTTCGTCCGAAAGTGAAAAAATGCATTTGAGCGAAAAAAATAGCATCTGAGCGAAAAAAAATACACGACCAGACCAAAAAATCACGAACGATCGAAAAAATCACGCCAAGGCAAAAAAATCGAGTTTGAGAGAAAAATTTTCCCTCGGGCGCGCTCAGGCGACAAAATCGCGTCCGGACGAAAAAAAACATGCCCGGGCGAAAAATATCGCTCACGGGCGAAAATTCGCTTTCGATCGAAAATTTTGCGACCGGGCGAAAAAAACAGCTCCAAGGTCAAAAAATTGCTCTCAGGCGAAAAAATCGCGCTCGGGCGAAAAAATTACGGTCGGGCGAAATAAGCGCTCTCCAGCGAAAAAAACAAGCTCCGATGAAAAATTATCGTTCTCGGTTGAAAATTTCAAGCTCGGTCTAAAAATTCGCTCCCGGGCGAAAAACCGTTCCCGAGCAAAAAATTGCGCACGGACGAAACAATCGTGTCCGGCTGAAAAAATCGCGCTCGCGCGAAAAAACGTGCTCGTGCGAAAAAACACGCCGCAGCAAAAAAAATGCGCTTAGCCGAAAAAATTGCACCCGTGCGAAAATATCGCGCTCGGGCGAAAAAAATTGCGTCCGGGGGAAAAAACACGTCCGGGTGAAAAAATCGTGCCCGGGCGAAAATAACACGTCATGGCGAAAAAACGCGTCTTGGCGAAAAAATCGCATACGGCAAAAAAATCCTGTCCTCGTGAAAAAATCGCGTCGTTGCGAAAAAATTGCGCTGATACGAAAAAAAAATCGGGCTGTTGCAAAAAAAGCCCGTCAGGACGAAAAAATCGGTCCGTGCAAAAAAAAACGCGTCCGGGTGAAAAAAAATCATGCACGAGCAAAAAAACCACACTCGGTCGAAAAAATGCATCTGAGCGAAAAACCCCGCGTCCGGGCGAAAAAATATGCCCGGACGAAAAAAACGCGCCTTTGCGAAAAAAATCACGCTCGGACGAAAAAATCATGGCCGGACAAAAAAACCGCGCCCGGACGAAAAAATGAACCCGGCGAAAAAAAACGTGTCGGGCGAAAATATCGCGCCCGGGCGAGAAAAATATGTCAGCGTGAAAAAAGCGTGCACGGGCGAAAAAATCGCACCCGGACGAAAAAATGCACCCGGGCGGAAAATCGCTTTCGGACAAAAAAATCGTTTAGGACGAAAAAAAACATGTCCGACAGAAAAAAAATTATGTACGGACGAAAAAATTGCACTCAGACGAAAAAAATACACACTGGCGAAAACTTTCAACGCGCTTAATCACAACTCACGTTACAATATGTGCGAAAAATTTAACTCTTAATGGTTATACTTTTAATTAAAACATTCAGTATAATTTATTTTGTTTCTATTGCCCTTTTGCAAGAAAAAATTAAGAAGCAAAACAACTTTTGAAAAATTGAATCTTTTTAACATTTTTTTGAGTATTGACGGAGTCTACCACAATTTATAGAAATTACGGGTTGTGAATAGTCGGAATTCTGTCTCCCTCACTAACTTGGGGTATGGTTATGAGAGAAACCGCCGCACACCTGATGTTCGCGCCCGATCCAAGTGCGATTTGCACTCGCCGCTCGCAATCCCTCGATTGCACCAACCACCGACGCACCGTCCACAGGACAACCCCGGGGAGGCCGTCTGTAACATCTCATTTCCGACAAGACCCCCAAGAGTGGTTTTGGTCATATCAGAACCCTAAGAAGCCCAAGGGACCAAGTGAAGAAGGCCAAAGTGAAAATCACCTTGGTCTGCCTATAGCTCAGCCTTATATCAGCAAGGGGAGATCTGAACCGTCAGATCCTATAGGAAGAAATAAACAGTCACACAAATTCCCTGAAAACAACTCTTCCGGGTCTGACATGCCCGTGTTGGCCCAGACAAGCCCGTGTCGCCAGGCGTGTCGTCAGCCCGACGATCGTCGAGCTCAGATCGACGATCGTCGAGTTCATTTCGTAGAACGGGGGGGAACACGCCCCCGACACGCCCGTGTCGCCAGGCGTGTCGTCAGCCCGACGATCGTCGAACTCATTTCGTCGAGCTCAGCTCGACGATCGTCGATTTCATTTCGTAGAACAGGGGGGAACACGCCCCCGACACGCCCGTGTCACCAGGCATGTCGTCAGCCCGACGATTGTCGAGCTCATTTCGTCGAGCCCAACTCGACGATCGTCGAGTTCATTTCGCAGAACAGGGGGAACACGCCCCCGACACGCCCGTGTCGCCAGGCGTGTCGTCAGCCCGACGATCGTCTAGCTCATTTCGTCGAGCCCAACTCGACGATCGTCGAGTTCATTTCGCAGAACAGGGGGGAACACGCCCCCGACACGCCCGTGTCGCCAGGCGTGTCGTCAGCCCGACGATCGTCGAGCTCATTTTGTCGAGCTCAGCTCATTTCATCGAACAGAAGGGAACACGCCCACCTGACACGCCCGTGTCGGATGATACACGCCCGTGTCACAGCCGTGTCACCCGGCGTGACACGTCGGTTCTGGGCAGAATCGCCGTGAGGAGGAGAGAGAAATGAGGAAGGAGATGGAAGGAAACGGTTCGCCAAAAGGCACATTTAATGGCTGAATTCAATTTCCCAGGGAAGGGGAGAAGTTTCCAGCCGTTTCCCCTGACCATCAGACCCGATTCAGCCCCCCCCCCTCCTCCATGGCCGAGCCTAGCCATTAATGGCTTTGAAGGACATTAATGATCCAGCCCCTCCTCTCCCCATCTGAAACTTTAAACACCACCGGTGAGTTGAGAGGAGGCTTTCCCAATCCTTACCCGAAGAAACTGAGCCTCCCCACCTTGCTGTTGCAGAAGCCGAGCGACACAACTTTCTGAAATGGCTTCCCGGCGATCTTCCCGACTTCAGGCCGTCGGCGAGGTCCAATCCTTCTCCTCTCTATGCGTGCTAGATCTAGACATGTTTAGGTTGAGAAATCGGGCTCAATTGAGCCGGATTGGGAGCTTGCAATTTCAGATTTTCATGTAAAATGGTGGTGTTGAGTTCGCCGGAAACCGCCGCCTCCGGCGGCATGGTCGCCGCCAAATGCTAGCCACCACCTCAACGGAGGTGGTGGTGGTGGCCGACCAGGGATGTGGTCGGGGTGGCCGGAAAGTCGGCTGGAAGAGGCTCCAGGTCGGGCCAATCTCGGCCCTTGGCTGGAGGTTGAGGATGAACGGATGCCATCCGTTTTTGATCAAGTAAAGTAATAATATTAATTGATTTTCTGGAAATTATTAACAGTAGATGGTTTTAATTATTAAAAATACTTAGATGCCTCTATTGTAAAAATGTCAACATATAAAATGTAGCTCTTGTTGTCTAGTGTAATTTAAAATTGATGTCACTCAATTTGGAGTCCTGGTTAGACCACAACACTCATTTTGGTGAGGTCTATCCATATGGCTGTCCCGAGCTTAATTTAAGTGCCCACTCCAAACCATACATCCAAATAATCTGAAATTTGGGGGATGAGCTATTCTTAACTATATCTAGGACATATCCAAAAATTAGAATTTTTGGAAAACATTTTCCTATAGTTTTTAGAAAAATTTAATAAACCAAGTATAAATTAATTATGTATCATAAACACCTCAAAAGCCCCCCAAATTTGGGTGGGTGGTCTTAGAGAGCATGTTAGGGCTCTGGTAAAAATTTCATCTCCTTTGAAGATGTTTTGATTAGGTTTTATCCAACCCTAAGTTGACCCTTATAGGGTTAATTAGGTCAAAACACCCACTATGAGTTTTGAGTGGTCAAATCACCTCAACAGAGGCTGATATTTTGGTCACTGACTCTCTATGGTATGACACACCCTCCAATGGAATTTGGGGTGGTTAAGAGTAGGGTAGCCCTAGAGCCCTAGGGTAGATCCCTTCATGGGGATTTTTAGGGTTTGAAGGTCATGGAGTCAAATGACCTTGGAATGGCTTGAAAATTGGTGGAGAGGACCATAGGGTTAGTATAGTCCTCTGGTTAAAATTTTAGGAAATTTGGAAGTCTTAAACCCCCTCAAAACCCTAACCCTAGCTTAGAGCACCAAACCTAATTTGGAGTATTAGACTATCAAATCACTTTAAAATCACTTGAAATTTTGGTAGAGTAGTGTTTAAAGTTTGTAAAAGCTCTGGAGATTTTTGTTACGAATTTAGGATTATTATTTTGGATACTTCATTAATAATTAAGTAATTTGTAATATTTGCTTAGAAATTTATTATGAAGGAACTACTTGCTGTAAATTGATGAACTTTAGACAGGGGACTCCGTATTATGTTTTAAAGCTTGTGAATATTTATGAGATTTTTAGAAGACTATTTCTAAGGGTTGCTTCATTAAGTGTTGATTCCCATGAAAATTTAATTTAATTTTTTTTGGAGTCTAGAAAGCCTCTAAAATTATAATTTGTGTACAATGATCTTTTCTGAACCATATTAAGATTTTTTAATTTTTTCATAATTTTCTGATGAGTAATTTTGGTTCTTCCTTCTTTACATATGATTAAGGGAATTATTTTGGATAAATTAATTAGAGGTCTCATATTCTCTGAAAAATTATGGAAATTAATATCTAGTCATATATCTCTGTTATTTAGTGTTTAAAATTTTTGGGTGGTCATTAATTGAGTATATCATATAGTTCATGTTCAAAATTGCCCATGGCCAAGCATTTGGGAAAATTCAATAAATATCAAATTAATTAGAAAAATTATGATTCTCTGATTTTAGACTAAAATTGTTATGATAAACCTATGGTAAATTTTATAGGAGATTTGGAAGACAATCCGGAGTACCTCCTTTATACATCACATATAGTAACTGCGGAAACTAAACTAGAATGAGTAATGAATTTGAAGAGTTGAATCCTTAGTAGGTTGCTGGTTTGGGTAAATAAATGAGAGATCTGATCAAGGGTAGAAATCAATAATATTAAGTGTCTTGCGAAAGGGAGCTTTGAGCGTAATCCCATCATAGTTCCTAGTGCCTTTGAGTGCCCTTCACGGGGAATACCTTGGGCAGTCCTGGGCTAACGTAAACCTTAAGAATAATTTGGGCAAGAGTAACCCTAATAATAGTTTCACCTTACACTCACACATGTACAAGTAGAGAGATGAATTGGTAGAGAAAGGATAGCGTAGACCCGTGGCCTAAGGGCTTACTGGTAGAGTTAAATGGACTCGGTATTGATTTGGAAGTTCGGGGAGCTGGATGCTCGGGGACTTGGAAAAAAAGGAGTCTTGATTAGTCTAGGGAGCTGTGGGCTCGGGAACATGGTGAACTAGTAGGCTCGGTAGTCTAAAGAGCTGGAGGCTCGGTACTATAATTAGACACAAATTATCATGGTTGCATGTGCATAACAGTGGTGGGTCCTCGGTATTGGACGATCGATCACACCGTCGTTGGTACGTTGACTTGGGAGACTAGCTGGTTTGCTAGGAATAGTATGGAAACGTATGTGAGGGGCTAGACGGGGTAGTGTGATTACCAGTATAGGAGTGGAGAGGCCCAACCCACTGTCTCCGTTTTGCCACGACGGAGGCTCCTGAGAGTTTAGCTAACTCCAATAAGGGGAACTAAAGGTCTGTGCGCATAGAGTCGTGTGTGTGAGTTGCACTTGCATGTGCATACCATAACATACTTGTATGTCATAACATAATCATTGCATTTAACTCCTGACACCTATCGTATAAAATGGTATGAGACATTTTATACGATAGGCCCCACAAAACGACCCCTTGGTCTATAAGGGTAATCTCTATAAATCAACGGTTATATTTCTCGTTGCTCTTACTTACTCTTCTTACTGCTTTTACTTACTTACTACTCCTTACTGTTTACTTTTGTTACATACTTGTTTGCTCATGTTTAATTAATGTGCTACCCCTGCCATACTTTATTATTTTATTCCTTAGGGTAGATGTCACCTGCTTGATTACGCCCTGCTTTTGGTCCTCCTTTTCACTCCTTTCCGCCCGGTGCCTAGGAGCCACGGGTAGAGGGGTGGGGGATTGTTGACTGAGTCTAGTTTGACTGACGGTTGTTTGACCACCATATTTTAGGTGCTCCGGATGGGAGACAGGGAACATCCGCAGGAGACGCAACACCAGCAGGGTACGGTGCAGATGGAGATGGGCCAGTGTAGCTCGGGTGGACAGGCATCCGGATCCGTAAGTGGAGCCGAGTATTAGTAGTTTTACTTTTATGAGCGGATTGTAGTGAGGTTATCATGTACCGGGCTTAAGCCTGTATTCACTTTCGGTGTGGACTATTTATTTGTCATGTGATTTCCTCCTTTATACTATTGTGGACTTGGATGCTTACACTTTCATTCATTATACATTCTTTCGATGGTGATCGATTTGGCCGGCAGGATCAGTGTTTTGTATTGATGACCTTCCCAGGTGCGAAGGCGTCACCGCAAAGCGGCGGTTCTGGGCCTAAGACCCCGGTGGTTGTTGCAAAAAAAAATGGGGTCTTACAAGTGGTATCATAGGGAAACTTCGATCCGACAGAATGTAGTCCACAAAACACGGGACACCCCGCGCGGGCTTAGTTTGAGGACAAACTAGCATCGGAAGCAATGGTGTGCCCATGGGAGGAATCACGTGCAATGCTCACCAGTAACAAAGAGTTTTAGGTCAATTTACTAAACTTAAGACCATCTTTTGTAGGGTGCGACGAATCCTCCCCTGCCGCAGGGGACACCTCCAGCCCCGAATGTGATTCTACCCCCGTCGGCTCCGACCCCGTTGCAGCAAACGGAGCTGGGACAAACTTTGACGGCCATCTTGGAGGCCTTTAGGGCACAGCAGGCTCCGGCTCCTCAGCCGAACCCCGGAGCGAACTTGTTGAGTGCATTCTGGGGCCTTGTCCCACCATCCTACTTGGGGACAGAGACGGCAGTGCGCACGAAGGAGTGGCTAGACATTATGTACGAGATGTTGGTGGGAATACAGTGTCCGGTGGACCTGGCAGTATCGTTGGTGGTTTCTTGTATGGAGTCGCATGCGAAGAGGTGGTGGAAGTCGGTGATGGACACCACTTATGCGGGAGTGGAGATCACGGACATTACTTGGGAGGAGTTTAGGGCGGCACTACTGGAGCATTTTGTGTCGCAGTCCGCAAGGGATGAATTGGAGGACAGATTCTTGCAGTTGAAGTAAGGGAACAGGACAGTTCTGGAATATCACCAGGAGTTTACTCATTTGGCCTAGTTTGCGGATTCTTACAAGCTAGATGACGTGGGTTATGCCAAGAGGTTCTACAAGGGCCTCTGTGATGACCTGAGGCAGGCCCTCTTGTTCGTGTCTGATGGTACCATGGCCAGGATCTTGGAGATGGCCAAGAAGCTGGAGGCGGACCAGCTTGCAGTCTGGGGCAGGAAGAGGCATGGGGATGTTGTAGTGCTAGGAGGGAGAAGGGACCTGCAGAGGGGACGGGTCATGGGAGAGAGAAGGAACGGGGATCAACCCCTCCAGGAGGAAAGACAGGAACCAAGGGAGCAGACAGTGCTGGCCCCGCAGCCGCTACAAATGAGGGAGGTGCCCAGGATAGGGCAGGGACCACCCCCACCACAGCTGTGCTATCACTGCCATCAGCCAGGGCACATTCGGAGTAATTGCCCTATAAGGAATGGGGCCACACCTGCTGCACAGGGTGGCCCACTGGCTCACCAGATGGGAGGTCGTGGACGTGGTCGCGGACGCAGATTTCAGGGCGGTGAACACAAGCAGGATGGGGAGCAGGTCTACGCTCTAGACTTAGCGCAGCCCCGGAACCCGAACATGGTTATTGCAGGTATAAGAGTAATTTTTAGTATTGGTAGAATAATAATACAACCTAGGTTAGAAAACTTTAGACCTAAGCTGTTTTTCCTTTAACTAATTTAGGAATAGTGATGGCGTGCGACAAACCTGCCTGTACCCTGTTCGACACGGGGGCATCAGACAACTTTGTGTCGGAGAATTTCGTCAAGGATCTGGGCCAGATTCGATATTATACGAGAGATGCCAGGAGGGTGCGCCTCCCCAATGGGATGGAGATCCAGTCCACAGAGAAGTGCCTCCTGACAGTTACTATAGACGGGTTAACACTCGAGGCCCCGACGATGATCTTGAGAATGTCGGACTTCGACCTTGTCTTGGGCATGACATGGCATGTCTGGAACCATGCCCAGATTGACTGCCCGGCGAGGAGGGTCGTGATGAGACACGACGACACTTATGCGACATTCGAAGTTACTACTCCAGTTTACCGCCACCTCCTTTCATTTATTCAGGCCGTCAAGGCCCACATGCAGGGAGACGAGGTATATCTGGTGATGTTCGAGATGACTGAGGAGAAGGACTCGATTGTTAGCATTCCGGTGGTCTGTGACTACGCTGATGTATTTCCGGAGAAGCTGCCAGGACTGCCTCCGCAGAGGGAGAAGGACTTTCAGATTCAGTTGGTTCCAGGGGCAAAGCCGGTATCCAAGGGCCCTTATCGGATGGCCCCAAGGGAGCTGGCAGAATTTCGGACACAGTTGCATGAGTTGGTGGAAGCAAGATTCGTCAGACCGAGTTCCTCGCCATGGGGAGCTCCGGTCCTATTCGTGAAGAAGAAGGATGACACTTTTCGCCTGTGCATTGACTATCGAGCACTAAATAGGTTGACCGTCCGAAATACCTATCCACTCCCAAGTATAGACGAGTTGTTCGATCAGCTGGAGGGAGCCCATTATTTCTCGAAGCTGGACTTGAGGTCAGGCTACTACCAGCTGCGGATCCAGGAGGAGGATATTTCGAAGACGGCCTTCAGTAGAAGATATGGACTGTATGAGTTCATCGTGATGCCCTTAGGGCTCACGAATGCTCCATCAGCATTTATGAGCCTCATGAACCAGGTCTTTGAGACTTATTTGGATGTATTTGTCATAGTATTCATAGACGACATCCTTATCTACTCTAGGACGGAGGAGGACCATGCACGACACCTGACACTGACTTTGGAGAGATTGCGGGAGCATTGCCTATATGCAAAGTTCAGCAAGTGTCAGTTCTGGTTGAAGGAGGTGGCTTTCCTGGGCCACATTATCAGCGGAGCTGGGTTAGCGGTGGACCCTGCAAAGGTACATGCAGTCAGGGATTGGCCACCACTGAAGACAGCCACGGACGTGCGAAGTTTCCTAGGGCTTGCCGGTTATTACCGGAAATTTGTGGAGGGGTTTTCTCGGATCGCCCTTCCACTCACTTCATTGACGAAGAAGGACGTGCCCTTTGTATGGACGCCACAGTGTGAGGCAGCCTTCCAGGAGTTGAAGAACCGACTCATCTCAGCCCCTATTCTGGCCCTTCCATCTGGGAAGGAAGGATTCCAGGTGTATACCGACGCATCATATCAGGGGATGGGAGCGGTGCTGATGCAGAACAGACACGTCATAGCATATGCCTTGTAACATCCGAAATTTGACGCGAAAAATTATTTATTTGTAGGGTCAAGTCGCGACGGATTTTAAGTCGAGACAGCGCGTCGTCAAGGTATAAGTTACTCTTCCTTATATTAGCGACCGTTAGTTCGTTAAGTGCGATAATAATAGTGCGTGACGCATTTTATTTTAGTGACGCGCGCGGTGAAAATGAGTAAATTTTCTAAGGAATGGGATTGGGGTGCCGATATCAATTTTCCCCCACTCTCTTCATTCAGTTATCAAAACCGAAAGGGCATATGTAAATCTCGCACCCCTCTTTCTCCCGGGAATAAGCCGCACCACTTTAAATCCCGTAATCTATTTTCCTCACGGGAGAAGAAAACCGTAGCCGACGGTCCGCTTCCGCAAACAGCGACGACGCCGAGCCGACGCATCCTGCGAGCTTTTCCGCCGTCCGATCCCTCTTCGGAAACCATTTCCGACTCCTCCTCCCTCCTCTGCAAGTGCCGGTGGACATTCCTTTTCCTTCATTGGCCGTGGAAGTGCCGGATTCAACTCTAGCCGGTGGTTGTGGAAACGTTTTTGTTTCCGGTGAGTTGTTTCCTTCCTTATCTATTTTCCCTCTTGGAGATCCTTCGATTTGAAGATTTGGTTAAACTAAAATTCTGTTCCTAATTCCCTAAATAGGTTTTGGAGTTCGTGACCCTCCGCGGAATTTGGGTTGGATGCTTTGAGAGCCTCAATCATTTCACTTAAAGGTAAAATCTGAGGATTAGTACGTGAAATTTGGTAACCCTAGTTGTATATAAATTTTTCCACGGGAATATCATAGAGGGGAAAATTATGAAATTAGGACTGCCCTAAAATTTGCAGGACTTTGGTGGGGTCGGGGCAGCATTCTGGAGGTCCCCAGCAGTAGGATTGCTTTTTGAAAGAGAAAATGTCGCCGCGCCGAGTGTACGAGCGCCGCACCACCACTGTAAGGAAATTCTAATTTCTTTTAGTTAGACAAATCAAGTAATTATAATTTTATACGCATGAGTAGGTTTCGTACAAGCATCATAACCATGCAAAGGAAACTGTGGCAGTAGAAAAATAATCGTGGAAACGCGTATGATAACACCCTTTTCCATAACCACGTTAGTAAAGTCATGAACAGTTATTTAAGTACGAAACTTTACCCGTGTACGTAAGTTTAGAGATTGTCCAACCAAGGGCGCGAAGGTCCCTTCAAGTCAACCATGAGAAAGCCAAGGGTCACTCAGTAGTACACCAGAAAAGATCTCATGCAGAGTAGCATCAGACCAAAAAGGTCAGTAGCACACCAGTCTTTTCGTGCTTGATAGAGGCGCACTACCTCCCTCATAGGGCATATAGTATCCTATGAGTTACAGAGTCTTAGGAGTTGACTCCCCTTGAGACAGTTAGTAGATTCAAGACCGTGTCCACGTGACACTAGAACAATTGAGTTCGTCAGATGGTCTCGGGTCGTCAGTTTCAGTTGCGCGTTAGGAGCTACTCTGCCTAGAGCCTTCCCAGTAAATGTGTAGGCTAGAAGCCACCTAGAACTCAAGTACAGACTTGACGTGAGACAGTACACCAGTTAGTGAACGTCAGGACTTGGGTAAGTGAACGGAAAGTCATGAATATACAACTATAGTGTGTTGACCAGGAAGTATAGGAAAAGCATGCATAATATATAACATAAAATGTTTTCAGTGCACGAGACTATTTTAAAAAAAAATATGCATGCATTCATATGTAAATCTGTTTTAGTGTCACTAAGGGAAATTATTTTTCTTTACTCTGACCCTTCGTGGGCAATGTTTTTCAGGTGACCCAGGTGGGAAACTATGTCTAGGATGAGCATTATGGTGGCGTCAGTTTATAGTACTTTTCCCATTCAGTTTATTCTATTTCAGCATGTACTTGTAGATGTGGACAATGTACCTGGTTAACATTTTTTATAACGTGTATCAGACTATTATTGTTGTACAGATTTTCAGTTATCTCAATTTCATTCTTGTTTATTGGCTCTGTGAATCCAGACATCAGGTATGTGGTTACCCTTAGTTTATTTTTTTAACTAGCGCTGTAAGTCTTAAATCTTCTTAGTATAGACTTTTATTACCTGCTGCTACTAGTTTTAATACTGTTTCCTAGTTTTTTTTTATATCGCTGACCCGGCCGGACGGCTGATTTCTGAAATACTGGGAAGAGGTGTTACAAATTGGTATCAGAGCCAGGTTTAGGATCCTTGGACCCTAGAAGGTTTTCACAGAGCCATAGGATTGTGTAAGAATAAACTCGTGTCAGTAGAGTATTTAAGTTGCGTTTAAGCCCTAGTTTTCATAAGAGTACGAAATAAAATTGCTAAGCCAGTTTTTCGTAGATGCTTGATAAATAATTAGGTTTCTTTTATTTGTTCTACCAGGCAACTCGAGTAAGTCAACCTGGTGAATTTTAATGTTAGGATTCTGTTCCTAACACGACTAGGGGAGATGCTGCAGTGCCACAGGTACCACCAGTTCCAGTAGCTTCAGAGGGCACTAACATAGCGTCTTAGATTGCCAAGGCGGTTACTGTTGCCTTGATCGAGTTTCAGAGAGGACTGGCTGCAGGGTTTCCAGTTCCAGTACAAGTACCAGCCCCTGCACCAACTCCTGCACTAGTACCCGTGGAGATGACCCTGGAGCGTTACTCAAGGAACTTTAGAGAGCTTCAACCTTCGAACTACAGTGGGGACGAGACCCCGATGGACGCAGATGATTGGGTGGCAAACACCAAAGACCTGCTGGATGTTTTTGAGTGCCCAGAGAACAAGAAGGTTCCTCTAGCAGTTTTCTTCCTCCGAGGTGAGGCAAAGGTCTAGTGGGACAAGTACCGGACAGATGACCCCGCATGTATATGGTTATGAATTTCTTTTATCTTTTGGAAGTGATACGTTCTTTTTATATAGTATGACCATACTTCTGGCCAGGTCGTACGCCAGACATGTTTACGTGGGGCGAATTTTCTAGAGCCCTTGTAAATTGGTTCGTGCCTCCTTCTACACGACGAGGTCTCCAGGAGAAGTATCTTAGGCTTTTTCAGGGGGACAGGACTGTTGCTGAGTACGAGCGAGAGCTTACCCATCTAGCTCGATATGCGGGCGTGATGCAGGGAGATCAGGCTGAGAAGTGCAGCCGCTTTGTGGATGGTTTGTGTGACTCGTTGAGGCAGCCACTGATGACTATGGTCAATACTGATTACAGGAGCTTAGTGGATACGGCTTACAGACTGGTGGCTGACCAACAGAAGGTTCAGAAGCGAAGTAATTTTCATGCGAAGCGATCTCAGGATTTGCATCAGTCGTAGTAGAGCAGGAATGACCAGGGGAAGAACTGGAATAAGAAGCAGAAGCCTGATGCGAGGAAGAATGGTCAATCTGGTGACAGGAGCAGGGACTACCCTCTTTGTCCCAAGTGTCAGTGTCGCCATCCATGAGAGTGTTTGGCCAGCGCGGGCGTGTGTTACAAGTGCCGTCAACCTGGACACATTGCTCGTTTCTGCCAGGAAGTTGGAGCGAATCAGGTAATAAAACATAGTTGTAATTTTCATTTATGAAATTTTTGTGGATGACAAATGTATTTTGTTCCTGCAGTCGAAGTACGAGTTTGGCGGTCCTAGTAGAGCAGACAAGGGTAAAGCTTTGATGATTATTGATGGAAGACCACAACAGGGTCGAGATTTGGTGCAGCTCAGAGCTTATGGGCTTGGTCAACAAGAGGCAAAGGATCAGGAGGATGTAGTGACATGTAAGTGTTTAAATTTGCTTAACAAGTTTATTTAATCCTCCGTAGTGACACATTTATTTTTCCATCCTTCATAAATCATTCATGTAGGTATCCTTATGATTCGTAATTTACCCTCTAAGATTCTGTTTGATACGGGTGCCTCGTACTCGTTTATCGCGGAATCTCTCGTGCGTAAGTTGGATTTAGAAATCATCCCAGAGGCAGTACCGCTGGAAGTCATGATGCTGAATGGATCCCTTCTGCAAACCAGAGATAAGTGCAGGGTACCGGTGCAGTTTGGTGATACCGAGATTGTCATGGAAGCTTTGCAGCTACCTATAGCAGGATTCGACCTGATTTTTGGAATGGACTGGCTTTCGGCAGTCAACGCTAGAATTGACTGTAGGGCGAAGCAGATTCAGTTTGATGGCCCCAATCAGACTGCGTTTTATTTTCAGGGCTTGAAAGGAGTTGTGAAGATGATCATATATGCAGTCCAAGCGAGAAGGTGCATCAGTAAGGGTTATGAAACCTTCGTAGTACTGATGAGTGCGGAGTCTAAGGCTGACTTGGTAGAGGTACTAGTGGTGCAGGAGTTCCTCGATGTTTTCCCGGAAGAGCTCCCTGGTACCCCTCCAGATAGAGAGATTGAGTTCCCGATAGACTTGCAGCCTGGGGCTACACCGGTAGTCAAATCTCCCTATCGGATGGCTCCAAGGGAACTAGCAGAGTTGAAGAGTCAGTTGCAGGAGTTGCATGATTTGGGTTTTATACGCCCCAGTACTTCACCATGGAGTGTTCCTGTGCTTTTTGTGAAGAAGAAGGATGGTAGTCTGAGACTGTGCATAGATTACCGTTAATTGAACAAGCTGACAGTAAAGAACAAATACCTGATTCCCAGGATTGATGATTTGTTCGACCAGTTGGTGGGCTCGTGCACTTTTTCCAAGTTAGATTTGAGATCGGGATACCATCAGTTGAAGATTCAGGACGTTGATGTTTAGAAGACGGCTTTCAGTACCAGATATGGTCACTTCAAGTTCGTGGTCTTGCCGTTTGGGCTGACCAATGCCCCTTCAGTATTTATGGACCTGATGAACAAGGTATTTCAGGAGTACTTGGATCATTTTGTCATCGTCTTCATAGATGATATCTTGGTGTTCTCTAAGAGTGCAGAAGATCATGCAGCACACCTCAGGATTGTTTTGTGCACACTCAGGAAGAACCAGTTATTTGCCAAGTTTTCAAAGTGTGAGTTCTGACTTTCAGAGATTACATTCTTAGGCCACGTCATCAGTCAGCAAGGAGTTA
Organism: Platanthera guangdongensis; assembly: GCA_039583875.1. Lineage (NCBI taxonomy): Eukaryota > Viridiplantae > Streptophyta > Magnoliopsida > Asparagales > Orchidaceae > Platanthera > Platanthera guangdongensis. The sequence goes on from CM077157.1 coordinate 23,623,721, forward strand.
TTGTCGATCCGAAGAAGATAGAGGCCATTAAGAATTGGCCAAGGCCTACGACAGTTCCAGAGGTTCGCAGCTTTTTGGGTCTTGCTGGCTACTACAGGAGATTCATCAGAGATTTCTCAAAGATAACCTTACCACTGACTTTCCTTACTAGGAAGGATAAGGGATTGGATTGGACATTTGATTGTGAATTGGCTTTTGAGGATTTAAAGAGCAGATTGATGACCGCACCGATCTTGAGTTTACCTTCAGGGCCTGACGGGTTTCAGATTTATAGCGACGCATCAGGTCAGGGTTTGGGTTATGTTCTCATGCAGCAAGGAAAGGTTATAGCCTATGCATCAAGACAGTTAAAAGTTCATGAGAGGAACTATCCCGTGCATGACTTGGAGCTTGCAGCAGTCATACATGCTCTGAAGATTTGGAGGCATTATCTCTATGGAGTGCGTTGTGAGATCTTCACTGATCATAAGAGCCTCAAATATATCTTTGATCGGCGAGAGCTCAATTTGAGACAACGCAGATGGTTAGAGTTTCTATCAGACTACGACGTAGACATTCAATACCATCCAGGAAAGGTGAATGTTGTAGCTGATGCCCTTAGCCGTAGAGATTTGTGTTTCTTCCTCCTCACTCAGCAGGAGGAGTTAGTGTGAAAGCTGGAGAGATTGGACATTACCGTTGTGCCACGCAGTAGTTTTGGTTCTACAAGGTTGAGTTGGATGGAGATTACCTGCGATATCAAAGATAGAATCAGGACAGCTCTACCGTTGGATCCAAATATGGCAGAGATTTGGAGCTCAGTGCAGACAGGGCAGCAGGAGAGATTCACTATTTAGGATAATTTATTGTTATTTGATGGCAGGGTGTGTATCCCCGATGTTAGACACCTTCGCGAGGATATTCTATTTGAGGCACACAATTCCAGATATTCTATACATCTGGGTAGCATGAAGATGTATGCAGATCTCAAGAAGTTAGTCTAGTGGCCATGTTTGAAGTACGATGTTGCAGATTATGTAGGGAAGTGCGAGACGTGCAAGTTGGTTTAGGCCGAGTGCCTAAGGCCTGGAGGCAAGTTGCAGCCACTTCCCATTCCTGAGTGGACATTCGGGGATATATCCATGGATTTCATCCATGGTCTGCCGAGATCACAGAGTGGGAGTGACTCCTTATGAGTTATAGTTGATCGACTTTCTAAGGTCGCTCATTTCATTCCTCTTAAGAAGACAGATCAGGGTCCCAGATTAGCTCAGTTATATGTGGACGAGATAGTTCGACTTCACGGTGTTCCCAAGACTATAGTTTCAGACCAAGATGGCAGATTCACCTCCAAGGAGTGGCGATACGTACATGAGCGGTTGGGTACCAGGTTACACTTCAGCACCGCTTTCCATCCCCAGACCGATAGACAGACTGAGCGCACAAATAGGACTTTGGAGGATCTGCTGCGGATGTGCATTTTGGATTTTGGAGGAAAGTGAGAGAAGTATATTACCCTTGTAGAGTTCTCCTACAACAACAGTTTTCAGACGAGTATTGGGATGGCACCGTTCGAGGCCCTCTATGGTCGATGATGTCGGACACCGTTGTGTTGGGCTGAAAGTGAGGAAAGATATACTATCAGGGAGTCATGGATTGATAAGACCACTGACAGGATCAAGCTCATTCAGGAGCATATGAAGACAGCTCAGGATCGCCAGGCCAAGTATCATGATCAGAAGCACAGGTCAGTAGAGTTCAGTGTTGGAGACTACGTTTATCTGAAGGTCAGACCAGTCAGAAGAGTCTCTAGAATAAAGCGGATGAAGAAACTGAGCCCCAGATTCGTTGGTCCTTTTGAGGTGCTGGAAAGAATTGGTGAGGTTGCTTACAGGTTGGCCTTACCTGAGGAAATAAGTGGTGTACATGATGTATTACACGTCTCCTATCTGAGGAGAGCAGTCAGAGATTCCAGTCAGATCATCAGTACCGTGGAAGCACCAATTGAGATAGATCTTAGTATTGGAGTTAGACCAATCAGAATAGTGGATTCAAGGATACAGAAGCTCAGAAATAGAGAGATTCGCATGGTCAAAGTCCTTTGGATGAACTGTGGCAGACCAGAGTATACTTGGGAGCGAGAGGATGAGCTTCAGAGCAATGCAGACTATTCTTTTCTATTCGATTCAGGTATGATTACAATTTTCGAGGACGAAAATTTTTGTTAGGAGGGGAGATTTGTAACATCCGAAATTTGACGCGAAAAATTATTTGTTTGTAGGGTCAAGTCGCGATGGATTTTAAGTCGAAACAGCGCGTCGTCAAGGTATAAGTTACTCTTCCTTATGTTAGCGACCGTTAGTTTGTTAAGTGCGATAATAATAGTGCGTGACGCATTTTATTTTAGTGACGCGCGCGGTGAAAATGAGTAAATTTTCTAAGGAATGGGATTGGGGTGTCGATATCAATTTTCCCCCACTCTCTTCATTCGGTTATCAAAACCGAAAGGGCATGAGTAAATCTCACACCCCTCTTTCTCTCGGGAATAAGCCGCAGCACTTTAAATCCCGTAATCTATTTTCCTCACGGGAGAAGAAAATCGTAGCCGACGGTCCGCTTCCGCAAACAGCGACGACGCCGAGCCGACGCATCCCGTGAGCTTTTTCGCCGTCTGATCCCTCTCCGGAAACCATTTTTGACTCCTCCTCCCTCCTCTGCAAGCGTCGGTGGACATTCCTTTTCCTTCATTGGCCATGGAAGTGCTGGATTCAACCCTAGCCGGTGGTTGTGGAAATGTTTTTGTTTCCGGTGAGTTGTTTCCTTCCTTATCTATTTTCCCTCTTGGATATCCTTCGATTTGAAGATTTGGTTAAACTAAAATTTTGTTCCTAATTTCCTAAATAGGTTTTGGAGTTCGTGACCCTCCACAGAATTTGGGTTGGACGCTTTGAGAGCCTCAATCATTTCACTTAAAGGTAAAATCTGAGGATTAGCACGCGAAATTTGGTAACCCTAGTTGTATATAAATTTTTCCACGGGAATATCGTAGAGGGGAAAATTATGAAATTAGGACTGCCCTAAAATTTGCAGGACTTTGGTGGGGTCGGGGCAGCATTCTGGAGGTCCCCAGCAGTAGGATTGCTTTTTGAAAGAGAAAATGTCGCCGCGCCGAGTGTACGAGCGCCGCACCACCACTGTAAGGAAATTCTAATTTCTTTTAGTTAGACAAATCAAGTAATTATAATTTTATACGCATGAGTAGGTTTCGTACAAGCATCATAACCATGCATAAGAAAGTGTGACAGTAGAAAAATAATCGTGGAAACGCGTATGATAACACCCTTTTCCATAACCACGTTAGTAAAATCATGAACAGTTATTTAAGTACGAAACTTTACCCGTGTACGTAAGTTTGGAGATTGTCCAACCAAGGGCGCGAAGGTCCCTTCAAGTCGACCACGAGAAAGTCAAGGGTTACTCAGTAGTACACCAGAAAAGATATCTCATGTAGAGTAGCATCAGACCAAAAAGGTCAGTAGCACACCAGTCTTTTCGTGCTTGGTAGAGGTGCACTACCTCCCTTATAGGGCATATGGTATCCTATGAGTTACAGAGTCTTGGGAGTTGACTACCTTTGAGATAGTTAGTAGATTCGAGACTGTGTCCACGCGACACTAGAACAATTGAGTTCGTCAGATGGTCTCGGGTCTTCAGTTTCAGTTGCGCGTTAGGAGCTACTCTGCCTAGAGCCTTCCCAGTAAATGTGTAGGCTAGAAGCCACCTACAACTCAAGTACAGACTTGACGTAAGACAATACACCAGTTAGTGAACGTCAGGACTTGGGTAAATGAACGGAAAGTCATGAATATACAACTATAGTGTGTTGACCAGGAAGTATAGGAAAAACATGCATAACATATAACATAAAATGTTTTCAGTGCACGACACTATTTTTTAAAAAAACATGCATGCATTCATATGTAAATCTGTTTTAGTGTCACTAAGGGGAATTGTTTTTCTTTACTCTGACCATTCGTGGGCAATGTTTTTCAGGTGACCCAGGTGGGAAACTACGTCTAGGATGAGCGTTATGGTGGCGTCATTTTGTAGTACTTTTCTCATTCAGTTTATTCTATTTCAGCATGTACTTGTATATATGGACAATGTACTTGGTTAACATTTTTTATAACGTGTATCAGACTATTATTGTTGTACAGATTTTCAGTTATCTCAATTTCATTCTTGTTTAGTGGCTCTGTGAATCCAGACATCAGGTATGTGGTTACCCTTAGTTTATTTTTTTAACTTTCGCTGTAAGTCTTAAATCTGCTTAGTATAGACTTTTATTACCTACTGCTACTATTTTTAATACTATTTCCTAGTTTTTTTTATATTGTTGACCTGACCGGACGGCTGATTTCTGAAATACTGGGAAGGGGTGTTACAAATTGGTATCAGAGTCAGGTTTAGGATCCCTGGACCCTAGAAGGTTTTCATAGAGCCATATGATTGTGTAAGAGTAAACTCGTGTCAGTAGAGTATTTAAGTTGCATTTAAGCCCTAGTTTTCGCAAGAGTACGAAATAAAATTGCTAAGCCAGTTTTTCGCAGATGCTTGATAAATAATTAGGTTTCTTTTATTTGTTCTATCAAGCAACTCGAGTAAGTGAACCGGGTGAATCTTCACGTCAGGACCCTGTTCCTAACGTGACTAGGGGAGATGCTGCAGTGCCACAGGTAACACCAGCTCCAGCAGCTTCAGAGGGCACTGACATAGCGTCTCAGATTTCCAAGACAGTTATTGTTGCCTTGATGGAGTTTCAGAGAGGACTGGCTGCAGGGTTTCCAGTTCCAGTACAAGTACCAGCCCCTGCACCAGCTCCTGCACCAGTACCCGTGGAGATGACCCTGGAGCGTTGCTTGAGGAACTTTAGAGAGCTTCAACCTTCGAACTACAGTGGGGACGAGACCACGATGGACACAGATGATTGGGTGGTAAACACCAGAGACCTGCTGGATGTTTTGGAGTGCCCAGAGAACAAGAAGGTTCCTCTGGCAGTTTTCCTCCTCCGAGGTGAGGCAAAGGTCTGGTGGGACAAGTACCGGACAGATGACCCCGCAGGTATATGGTTATGAATTTCCGAGAAAACTTTTTAAAGTTTTGGGTGGAGTAGTTGGCTATCAAATCACTTTAAAATCACTTGAAATTTCTGTAGAGTAGTTTTTAAAGTTTGTAAAAGCTCTGGAGAATTTTGTTATGAATTTAGGATTATTATTTTGGATACTTCATTAACAATTAAGTAATTTGTAATATTTGCTTAGAAATTTATTATGAAGGAACTACTTGCTGGAAATTGATGAACTTTAGCCAGGGGATTCCTTATTATGTTTTAAAGCTCTGTGAATATTTATGGAATTTTTGGAATAATATTTCTAAGGGTTGCTTCATTAAGTGTTGATTCCCATGAAAAATTAATTTAATTTATTTTGGAGTCTAGCAAGCCTCTAAAATTATGATTTTTGTACAATAATCTTTTCTAAACCATATTAAGATTCTCTAATTTTTACATAATTTTCTGATGAGTAATTTTGGTACTTCCTTCTTTACGTATGATTAAGGGAATTATATTGGATAAATTAATTGGAGGTCACATATTCTCTAAAAAATTATGGAAATTAATATCTAGTCATATATCTCTGTTATTTAGTGTTCAAAATTTTTGGGTGGCCATTACTTGAGTATATCATATAGTTCATGTTCAAAATTGCCCATGGCCAAACATTTGGGAAAATTCAATAAATATCAAATTAATTAGAAAAATTATGATTCTCTGATTTTAGACTAAACTTGTTATGATAAAGCTCTGGTAAATTTTATAGGAGATTTGGAAGACAATCCGGAGTACCTCCTTTATACATCTCATATAGTAACTGCGGAAACTGAACTAGAATGAGTAATGAATTTGAAGAGTTGAATCCTTAGTAGCTTGCTTGTTTGGATAAATAAATGAGAGATCTGATCAAGGGTAGAAATTAATAATATTAAGTTTCTTGCGAAAGGGAGCTTTGGGCGTAATCCCATCATAGTTCCTAGTGCCTTCGAGAGCCCTTCACGGGGAATACCTTGGGCAGTCATGTGCTAACGTAAACCTTAGGAATAATTTGGGCAAGAGTAACTCTAATAATAGTTTCACCTTACACTCACACCTGTACACGTAGGGAGATGAATTGGTAGAGAAAGGATAGAGTAGACCCGTGGCCTAAGGGCTTACTGGTAGAGTTAAATGGACTCGGTATTGATTTGGAAGTCCGGGGAGCTGGATGCTCGGGGACTTGGAAAAAAGGAGTCTTGATTAGTCCAGGGAGCCGTGGGCTTGGGAACATGGTGAACTAGTAGGCTCGGTAGTCTAAAGAGCTGGAGGCTCGGTACTATAATTAGACACAAACTATCATGGTTGCATGTGCATAACAGTGGTGGGTCCTCGGTATTGGACGATCGATCACATCGTCGTTGGTACGTTGACTCGGGAGACTAGCTGGTTTGCTAGGAATAGTACGAAAACGTACGTGAGTGGCTAGACGAGGTAGTGTGATTACCAGTCTAGGAGTGGAGAGGCCCAACCCACTGTCTTTGTTTTGCCACGGCGGAGGCTCCTGAGAGTTTAGCTAACTCCAAAAAGGGGAACTAAAGTTCTGTGCGCATAGAGTCGTGTGTGTGAGTTGCACTTGCATGTGCATACCATAACATACTTGTATGTCATAACATAATCATCGTATTTAACCCCTGACACCTATCGTATAAAATGGTATGGGACGTTTTATACGATAGGCCCCGCAAAACGACCCCTTGGTCTATAGGGGTAATCCCTATAAATCAACGGTTATATTTCTCGTTGCTCTTACTTACTCTTCTTACTGCTTTTACTTACTTGCTACTCCTTACTGTTTACTTTTATTCCATACTTGTTTGCTCATGTTTAATTAATGTGCTACCCCTGCCATACTTTATTATTTTATTCCTTAGGGTAGATGTCACCTGTTTGATTACGCCTGCTTTTGGTCCTCCTTTTCACTCCTTTTCGTCCGGTGCCTAGGAGCCACGGGTAGAGGGGTGGGGTATTGTTGACTGAGTCTAATTTGTCTGACGGTCGTTTTACCACCATATTTTAGGTGCTCCGGATGGGAGACAGGGAACAGTCGCAGGAGACGCAACACCAGCAGGGTACGGTGCAGATGGAGATGGGCCAGTATAGCTCTGGTGGACAGGCATCCGGATCCGTGAGTGGAGCTGAGTATTAGTAGTTTTACTTTTATGAGTGGATTGTAGTGAGGTTATCATGTACCGGGCTTAAGCCCGTATTCACTTTCTGGTGTGGACTATTTATTTGTCATGTGATTTCCTCCTTTATACTATTGTGGACTTGGATGCTTACACTTTCATTCATTATACATTTTGTCGATGGTGATCGATTTTGCCGGCAGGATCGGCGTTTTGTAGTGATTACCTTCCCGGGTGCCAAGGTGTCACCGCAAAGCGGCGGTTCTAGGCCTAAGACCCCGGTGGTTGTTGCAAAAAAAATGGGATCTTACATATCCTGCCGCCAGGCTCGTGGCCATCACGGTCAACCTCCCCTGGTCGCGCGCCCACGACGCGTGGCCCCGACGGGCGGCCGCCGCCCGCTCCCCCCCCCACCCCACCCGCGTCTGGCCGCCCGTGGCTGCGTGCCCACAACATGCGACCGAAGCCCTCGCGGCCAGCCCTCTACGACCGACCTCCCTCGGGCGCACACCCACATGATCTCGCTCAAAAGGAGTTGGATCATGATTTTGACAACACACATGATCACCACGTCCGATCCTCCCACACGTTGATCCCATTATGCACACCAAGGGAACCGCCGCTAGCGCCGCCTCGCCGGCCGTCGGCCGCCGCACCACCCCGGCCGCTGCCTTGCTGCCAAGAGGCAGCCGCCGCCTTGTTGCCAGGAGGCGGCCGCCGCCTTGCGGCCAAGGGGCGGGAGCCGCCTTGCGGCCAGGGGGCGGCTTAACCGGCCGCCCCTCCTCGGCCGCCGTCTTGCGGCCGAGGGGCGGCCGCCTCCTTGCGGCCAAGGGGGGGCCTAACCGGCCGCCCCTCCCTCGACCGCCACCCTGCGGTCGAGGGGCGGCCCGGCCGGCCACCCCTTCCTCGGCCGCCGCCCTACGGCCGAGGGGCGGCCCCACCACACATGGCTATCAGAAGATAACACTTCCACTTGGGCATTCGCCGCACCAAGCTCCGCCTCCAAATGAGAAGTCTCCTCTTGAGCGTGCTTTAGCATTTGTTTAGTCCTCTCCACCAGAGATTCATCCACCTCTAACGATGCTCGAGTCTCCTTCATTTTCTCCTTCAGCTCTGATCCAATCCGGCGAAATCGAGAAACATCTCGGTCATAATCATCCTTCAAGGCAACAAGAGAACCCGCCGTGACTTGAAACTTCTCCTGAAGGGCCAGATATCCATCCTTCAAGCTCACATAATGATCATTCTAGGTAACGACAATTTGAACTTGGGCCTCAAACTGTAAAAGAAGAAAGATGGAGAGAAGTGTTGAAGTTGGTGACCGGGCGGTCTGGCGGTCTGTCTTGACGGGTTGAAGACTGCGCGGTCTGGCGGTTTGTCTCAGCCGGCTTGGAGACCGGACGGTCTAGCGGTCTACACTGGCAATCTCTCTTCCTCTCTGGTGGTAGCCGTGCGGTTAGCCCGTCTGTCTAACCGCGCGGCTTGTGCGGTTTGTTCTGTATAGTCCGCTTAGTCCTGTAAATTTTTAGTCCTATATCTCTTATTTGTATTCTCTCTTCTCTCCTCTATTCTATATAAGGGAGGGCATACCTTTGTAATAGATATCTTTTTTGGATAATAAAGTTTCGATTATTCAAAACTCTATCTGTTTGGTACTGCATGTTCGCTACTTTTAACATGGTATCAGAGGGCACAGTCTTTTCCTCCTGATTGTGTGCGCTCTCTGCTTCTCGCCGCTTGTTTCTGCTTCTCGCGACCTGTCTTCGCGGCTTGTCCTCTCTTCCGCCCGCTACTCTATTCGCGCGGCTTGTTGCTTCTATTCTCTTGCTGCTCTTTGTCGCCGCGACCTGTTTCCTTCTAGCCGCCTGTTTTTCCCCTAGCTGCGCGGCCGGATTATGTTCGACCGGCTTGCGACTCGTTGTTATCGCTGCTGTTTCTTGCTTCCTCTTCTCTTCTGTTCGCTCGAACTTTTCAGTCCGCGCGACCTCTTCCCCGCTGTGCCTTGGGCTGCTTCCTGGCCGCTAGTGTTCGCGCGGCCTTTTTCCTTTAAACCGCTGCGGTTTCCCGCCAATTGCTCTCTTTTCCTCTCCTCGCGTTTTTCTCTCTGTTCGCGCGGATTCTTCCTTGTTTGAGCGGCCTCTCTGCCTTTCTTCCTTTAGCCGCTCCTGCTTGTTAGTCGCCGCGACCTCCTGTTCAGTCGAGCGGCTTGTGCTTCCCTCTTCTTCCCCTTTTGCCTTGCTCTGCACCTTGGTCGTGGCCCTTCTTGCCGCTGGTGTGCTGTCACCGAGACCGCTGCAGTTTCTTATTCCTCCCTTCATGGCTTTCATATCCTCCTCCAAGCCATTCGTCTCGGTTGTCACGTCTTTTGGTCGTGCCCACGTTGTTACTCAGGGAAAATGGCTGATCGACACTGGTGCTACAAATCATATGCCTGGCAATCTCCAGTGTTTCTCTCTCCTAAAAACACATGATCGGTTGCCCCCGGTTATTCTCGCTGACGGCTCTTCATCATCAGTCCATGGGACGGGGATAGTTTATGTCACTCCGTCTCTTCACTTGGCGGATACTCTATACGTGCCCCAGTTCCCGTGCAACTTATTATCTGTTACCTCTCTATGCAAGCAATTACAGTGTTCCATCACATTTACTTCTACTTCTTGCTCTTTTCAGGATCCGGACTCCCAACGGACGATTGCTACTGGGACTGAGAGTGGCGGCCTATACTTCCTGGACAACATTTCTGCTTTTTCCACCTTCTCCTCCACCTCCACAGATATTCTCCAATGGCATCTCCGCCTTGGTCATGCTCCTCCCCGTCTTCTCCGTCAACTTCTGCCCCACCTTCCTCCCCAAAGTCCTCCGCTCAACTGTGAGGCCTGTCAGCTTGGCAAGCATCACCGCTCCTCCTTCCCTCCAAAGCACGTTCGTGGCTCTACCCGTCCGTTTGATCTTATCCACTCCGATATTTGGGGTCCTTCTCCTACTCTTACCATTGGTCGGGATAGTTCCTATTTTGTCACGTTCATTGATGATTTATCTCGATGTACGTGGGTGTATCTATTAAAAGATCGCTCCGAATTATTCTCTGTATGGACGTCCTTCTATCACATGATCAAAACTCAGTTTGGTGTTTCTATCAAAGTTTTTCGATCTGATAATGCCAAAGAATATATCAGTCATGACTTTTCTTCCTTCTGCATACAAAATGGGATTATTCATCAGACTAGTTGTGTCGATACTTCACAACAAAATGGTGTGGTCGAACGCAAAAAACCGTCACCTCCTCAATGTCGCTCGCACCTTGATGACCCAGATGCATGTTCCTCGCTCCTATTGGGGCTATGATGTTCTCCTTGCCTGCTACCTTATCAATCGCATTCCCTCCACGGTTCTCCACGGCAAAACCCCATTCTCCATTCTGTATCCGGGCAAGGAGCCATTTCCTCTCCCTCTCCAAATCTTTGGATGCACTGCCTTTGTGCATACCCCTTCTGCCACCCGTGATAAGCTCTCCCCTCGCTCCACCAAATGTGTCTTTCTGGGTACTCCACTCAAAAAGGCTATTGTTGCTTTGATCCCGTCCTTCGTAAGCAGTTCGTCTCTGCTGACGTCACCTTCTTTGAGAATACCTCCTGCTTCTCGGCTGACTCCTCTCCTCCTCTCTCAGCTTCTGATTCTCCTGTCGTTCCCTTCATTCCCTCGCCTCCTACTACAATCTCCACCCCTCCACCGTCTCCCTCCCCTCCTCTCCCTCCACCTCTCTCTCTCCTTCTCCATCACCCTCTCTCTCATCTCCACTGCCGTCGCTCTGTACTCCCGGGCCAGCTTTCTCTACCACGGATGCTCCGGATGCCGCGGGCCCGGCTGACCTGGATCTTCCTATAGCTCTTCGCAAAGGGGTGCAGACGTGTACCCTACATCCCCTTGCTGTTGTTGTTTCCTATGATCGTCTTACCCCTTCTCGCAGAGCATTTGCACTGGCTATCTCTGCCACTGCCACACCCCGCTCCTACCAGGAGGCCCTTGCTATTCCTCATTGGAAGATGGCCATGGATGCGGAAATGGCGACCCTAACTGAGCGGGGTACCTGGACTCTTGTTCCTCCTCCCTTCGGTACTGATGTTGTTGGCTGTCGCTGGGTCTTTGTGGTCAAATTTGGCCCCGACGGCACTGTGGATCGTTATAAGGCTCGCCTTGTTGCTAAGGGCTTCACTCAGACCTATGGGGTTGATTACTTTGACACCTTCTCCCCCGTGGCTCGTCTCAGCACTATGCGGGTCCTTCTCTCTGTGGCGGTAAATAAGGATTGGCCGATTTCCCAGCTGGATGTCAAGAATGCCTTCCTTTATGGTGATCTTCATGAGGCCGTTTACATGGAGCAACCTCCTGGGTATGTTGCTCAGGGGGAGACACGAGTATGTCGGCTGAAGAAGACAATCTATGACCTCAAGCAGAGCCCTCGAGCTTGGTTTGACAAGTTCAACGGGATCGTGGCGGCCGTTGGTTTTGTGCGAAGCTCTGCCGATCACTCTCTCTTTATTCGCAAAACTCTTGCTGGGCTGGTTGTTCTTGTTGTGTACGTCGATGATATTCTTCTCACTGGCGATGACCAGGAAGGGATAGCGCTGACAAAGCGTCATCTTCGCCAACATCTGATCACAAAAGATATGGGCTCTCCAAAGTACTTTCTGGGGATCGAAATTTCTCGGAAGCCCGACTCTTTAGTTCTCTCTCAGCGTAAGTATGCCTTTGATCTTTTAAAAGAGGCAGGATTGACTGGAGCAAAACCTGCCCGATGCCCCATGGCAACTGGAGAAGACAAAACCTGGACAGATGATTCGACTCCTCTTTCAGATAGTTCGCGGTACAGGCGTCTGGTTGGTAAGCTCATATATCTCACAGTGACCAGACCTAATATTTCCTATACTGTGGGCAAGGTGAGTCAATTCATGCAAGCACCTAGGGAGTGTCATCTACAGTCTGCCTTGCGGATCTTGGAGTATATCAAAGTAGCGCCTGAGAAAGGATTACTTTTTCAGAGGAATGGTCATCTGAGGATTGAAGCATATTCAGATGCAAGTTATGCTGATGACAAAGGGGATCGCAAGTCAACCTCAGGTTTTTGCACCTTTGTTGGGGGAAATCTGGTGAGCTGGAAGAGCAAGAAGCAGTCTGTTGTCTCCAGGTCCAGTGCAGAAGCTGAGTATCGCAGTATGACATCGACCACTTGTGAGTTAAAATGGCTGCGGGCTCTCATGCTAGATTTAGGAGAGGTCTACAACCATCCTCTACCTATGTTCTGTGATAACAAGGCCGCCATATACATCTCTAAAAATCCGGTATTCCATGAAAGAACAAAGCACATTGAGGTCGACTGTCATTTCATTCGTGAAGAGATCTTAAAGGAACAAATTTGCACTCCCTTTGTCACTTCTGATAAAGAGCTGGCTGACATCTTCACCAAGCCAGTTTCCGCCTCGTTTCTTCATGTTTGTGACAAGCTGAGCATGATCGATATATATGCTCCAGCTTGAGGGGGAGTGTTGAAGTTGGTGACCGGGCGGTCTGGCGGTCTGTCTTGACGGGTTGAAGACCGCGCGGTCTGGCGGTTTGTCTCAGCCGGCTTGGAGACCGGACGGTATAGCGGTCTACACTGGCAATCTCTCTTCCTCTCTGGTGGTAGCCGTGCGGTTAGCCCGTCTGTCTAACCGCGCGGCTTGTGCGGTTTGTTCTGTATAGTTCGCTTAGTCCTGTAAATTTTTAGTCTCACATCTCTTATTTGTATTCTCTCTTCTCTCCTTCATTCTATATAAGGGAGAGCATATCTTTGTAATAGATATCTTTTTTGGATAATAAAGTTTCGATTATTCAAAACTCTATCCGTTTGGTACTGCATGTTCGCTACTTTTAACAAGAAGTTAGCACAATACAACACTAAAAAGTGCCAAAAATGATCAAGCTCACTTACCACTTCATTCATCGCCTTCAAAGGAGAAGATAGTCTCGGAGCCGCTGCCTCCATAGGAAAAGACTGGGGGAAGATGAACATAGCACCTGTACCTCAAAATGGATGACCCTTGGGGGCATGTCGGTCCAGTTCCCCCTCACTTTCCAGTCAACATGCTTGAAGCAACCCCCACCCCCCACCCCCCCCCCCCCCACATGGATGTTCAAGGCCGCAAGTTCGTCCCACTAGAGAACCCGAACCTTAAAATCACTGCAACTACCCTGAAGTAGCGGACCTCGATGAAAGGATCACACATGAAGAAATTCTCAACTTAATCACAGGAGAGCGCGAGCGATCCAAGCGGGGCGCCGCTTCGGCCAGCCGCCCCCTCCATCATTACTCGCCATTTGCACTGGAGATACTAACAAACCCAATCCCTCACAGTTTCAGGCTCCCAAAGATCGAGATGTATGATGGTACAAGTGACCCGTCAAAGCATCTCAGACACTTCACAATCATGATGCAACTTTGCAATGCCTCATATCAACTGTTGTGTCAAGCTTCCCCGACGACTTTGAAAGGACAAGCTCGCACATAGTTCCTATCTCTGAATGAGGGGGAGATGAAGAATTTTGCAGAATTATCACAACAATTCACGGACTAATTCATCGTCAGCCCCCAAATAGTTAAAGATTCTTCCCACTTGTCTAGGATTCGCCAAAGTGAAGAAGAAACCCTTAGAGATTTTTTCCGTCATTTCACTGCAGAAGCATGACTGATCCCGGGCATGAACCCCGAGCTTTTACGAGGCTTCCTCTCAGGAGGACTCTGCCCCGATAGCTTCTATTCAACATTAATGAGAAAAACAACATTAAGTTATCATGATCTAATACGACAAGTCGAAGCCCAGATTGCAGCTGATGATGCAAGTGAGACGCATCAAAAACAATTCGATAGAGGCATAAAAAGGAGAAGGGAGCAAGAAGCTTCATCAGACTTGGGGAAGAACAACGAATGTCGTGGCAACCACGACCTTGGCATCACCTGAAATACACATACCTCAATACCTACAGAACAAATGTGTTTTATGCAATCCAAGACAGCGAGGCGCTCTGCAAACCCAGACCCCTCGCTAAAAATACGGGGGACCAGACAAAGTACTGTGAGTTCCACCAAAGATGAGGGCATGAAACAAAATATTGCTCAAAGCTTAAGGAGGAGATTGAGTATCTCGTCAAACAAGGCCTCCTGGAGAGATTCTTACAGGGCTAAGCACAAAGTCCACTGACAGGAAATAAGCCAACTGCTTGCCAGAACGGACTGGGGGCAACCCCTAAGTCGACCAGCCCAAGATTGGGCTTCGTACCTATCAAGGGGTTCTTCCCATTATAATGTTTATCAATTTTGCTTTCATATGAATTCTTCATATAAATTTCTACAAGAACAGTCTCACGACTGAAACTTTAATAACTTTAAAAGTCTTCTTATTTCAGACCTACAGAAGGCGAGCATCATCCGTGTGATTTGAAATGCATACTCACTTTACCAAAGTAGAAAGGCATCCATTTACATTTATAGCAACTGCCTCCGGGCAGCGCGCTCCTTACAACAGATGCCCTCGGGCAGCGCACTCGTCACATCAACTACCTTCAGGAATTGCGCTCCTCACAGCAACTGGCTCTGGGCAGCGCACTCCTTACAGCAACTGCCTCCGAGCAGTGTGCTCCTCACAGCAACTTCCCTCGGGCAGCGCTCTCCTCACAGCAACTGCCTTCGGGCAGTGTGCTCCTCGCAGCAACTACCTCGGGGCAGCATGCTCCTTACAGCAATTGCCTCCGAGTAGCATGCTCCTTACAGCAATTGCCCTTGGGCAGCGCACTCCTCACAACAACTTCTTTCGGGCAGCGCGCTCTTAACAACAACTGCCTCTAGGCAACACGCTCCTTACGACAACTGCCTCTGAGCAACGCACTCCTCACACCAACTACTTCCGAGCAACGCGCTCCTTACAACAACTTCCTACAGGCAACGCGCTCCTCGTAATACCTAGATCAGATATTTACATTCTCCTGCAATGCTCTATTGAGCAGCCACCAACACTCAGACAAAAAGAAGAAAAAGAGTACAATTATCACAGCTACATGTAAGTACATGCGCAAAGGCGTCAATCAAGAACCGTCAAATAATAAAGATGACATACAAGACACCAGACTAGAAAAACAAAAATGCAATCACACTAATACAAAAATACTGCGCCACTACACGTCGATCGCGTCAAAATAAGAACTCTCATCACCAGAGATATCATCAAAGATAAGGCCGGACACATCACATCCCAAGCTCCCGCCAATAAGACGAAAAGCCTTCAAGACTCCATGCATGAGGGCCAGATCTCTTGAATAACTTCCATCTAAGGCTCCACCTTCTTGATCTAGATCTCATCACGAACTTCCTCGCTGATCAAACACCGATCCAGCATGTAATCCAAAGACTCCATATACTCTACAAGACCAGCAGCCTTCAACCCCGACACATGGCCATCAGAAGATAACGCTTCCACTTGGGCCTTCGCCGCACTAAGCTCCGCCTCCAAACGAGAAGTCTCCTCTTGAGCGTGCTTTAGCATTTATGTAGTCCTTTCCACCAGAGATTTATCCACCTCTAATGATGCTCGAGTCTCCTCCAGTTCCGCCTTCAGCTCTGATCCAACCCGGCGAAATCGAGAAACATCTCGGTCATGATCATCCTTCAAGGCAACAAGAGAACCCGCCGTGACTTGAAACTTCTCCTGAAGGGTCAGATATCCATCCTTCAAGCTCACATAATGATCATTCAAGGTAACGACAATCCGAACTTGGGCCTCAAACTGCAAAAGAAGAAATATGGAGAGAAGTTAGCACAATACAACACTAAAAAAGTGCCAAAAATGATCAAGCTCACTTACCACTTCATTCATCGCCTTCAAAGGAGAAGATAGCCTCGGAGCTGCTGCCTCCATAGGAAAACACTGGGGGGAAGATGAACATAGTACCTGTACCTCGGGAGGCGAACCGCCACGACCACCAGAAGGAGAGTCATCACTCGGAGAAGACAAACAAGGCGCCGAGCTACCGCCACCCTGAGAAACAATAATAGTCTTATGTTTCCGACTACAACCCAAAGACGTCTCATCAATTCGTATAGAGACTGAAGAAATGTCACACCGCAATAAGCGCTTCTCTTCTACGAATAAAGAAATGTTGAAAAAATGGTTCGCCAACTTGCGAGGCTCTGAAAACCCAAGTACTGGAGAAAACTCCCGCTCATTCCCCTTTCAACGACGACAACTGTCAGGCATAGCGTTCCATAGCTCCAGCAAGCCCCAAGAATTCCTGACGTAACCAAACAAAGTATTTTCGTGGTGGCGGTCCGTCCGAATCTCAAAATCAAGTCAACTCTTGTTGTTGAAAATCTCCACCCGCTCGCCACCATCAGAGCGAACGTCGCACCAGTCTTGAAAGCAATCCAAAGAAAGTTTCCTATCAGGCTCGCGAAAGAAGACAACCAACCCCATGAGACATACCACTCCCAAGGGAGTAAACTGGGAAATCGACACGACGCAGAACTTCAGAATCTCGACCAATTTCTCGTATGGGGGGAATCAAAATCCCGATCTCAAGGTAGTCGAGCAGATTGTCAACCAGCCACGAGGAGGATTTTGTACCCTCTCCTCAACACGTGGTATCCTCACTTCAAGGTTAGCAGATAGGTCGAACCGCCTCCTCCAAATTGCAACTTGATACTCGGTAAGAGAGGAGCAAAGATGCATCGGCCTCGCAGTACGCTTCAAGCCCTGTCACAGAAATTAAAAATTAATTTAGGCTAAAAGGTATGAGTAAAAAACATCCACCACCGTCTTGAACAAAAAAGGCATGTTACCCAATAGAAACAAAAATATCCACAACACGCCCAAGCACATACACGTGCCCCGACATGCACGGAAGGCCCCCTGCTCAAGCATTCGCGCACGACCACGATCATGCCTGCAAGCCCGCGCACGCACGCGCGGCCTGGCGCAAGCACCAGGACGCGCGCGGCCTAGCCAGCGCGTGGCCAGGCCCCCGCGCGGCCAGGCACGCACCTGCGTGCCAGTGCACCCGATCACTCACGCCCGCGCCCGCGCGCACCCACGCGTGCCCGCGCACGCAGTGTAACACCTCCCTTGTAATGACCGTATAATATGGGTCCGGGCGGGGCCCCACAACATACAGACGCCACAGCTTCAGTATTATAAGATGATATAACTACCCAATCTCAAAACTCATAACCACAGCACAGCGGAAAAAGCAAACAGACTAGAATTTATCCACAACATATAGAAGTATCGAAGCGGCCTTAAGGCCTTATAACAAAAGTGAGTCCAAAGCTCAAATAATAACACCAGTCATAATTGTGCATAAGCACTCATAGACTACCTCGGCATGCAAGCCGGAAAACATGAGCATCACACATACAATGTCATAGAAGTAGAGCTACAGCAAAATGATAACACTTCATGAGGCTTAGGCCCTTTTGGCCGGCGAGCTAGTTCCTGCTTGCGATCCTTGCCTTGTAAAAATTTGATTGTAACGTGGGTCAGCAAAGGCTGACCTCAAACTGTGTAACAAACACATCTCCTCCCGGCCACCCCTAACGGATCCTGGGGAACCCCTCCAACCTGCAAGTCAGCACTTCGTATACAATATATATATAAACAAGTAATGCACTAAGGATAGGCTTGGATATCTCAAACAACATACACGTTCTCTAATGTTGAGCATATATTGAAAGGGCCTACTTATGCAGCATGTATGCAAAAACTCGGGCTTCACCCAAGGCACATTATCGCGTATGCATCAAGCACTTCATCACATCATATGGGTACTCATCATTTCCCCATTGGCATAAAGCCGCAAACAAAGGGGGTTACCAATATTCCCCCAACGACAAACAAGCCGCCACACGGAACTCTTGCAAAGGCCCCACCCGCTCAAGGTCTTAGACCCGGGCTTGCCTACAAGCTCTGACTTCTCATGTCAGGATTCCAGCAAACACACTGACCGATTCTAAGAAGCCTTGCTGGACCCCACCCGCTCATGGCCTCCTTGCCCGGGCTTGCCCCATGCTTGACATTCTCATCAGTCTCACAGAAGGGGACTAGTCTCGCCGGGACACTCTCCACACATGACGTGCACGTCACGGGATAGCCAGCCGACCACGGAGACACAGCTACGCCTTGGCACATCACAATCCAAGAAAATTCCACCCTAGACCCTCATTCATACTGCAGCGTTCTCGCGCACCAAGGAAACCATCTACCACCAATGCAGAGCTAACCTTGTTCACCAAGGAAACCATCTACGGTCATTAAGTAGCTAACCTTGTCCGGTTCCGACTACACGTACTCACTCGAGAAAAGGGGAAAAACATCACAAACATCACAAACGATATCTTGCCGCAATGGATCTCTACGAATCCTTAAAGCTCGTATGCAACATCACCGAGTCGGACTAACGGTCGCGACTACGGCTTCACCCACCATGCCTAATCCACTAACGGAGCGGATCTCTAATGCAAAAACATGCCGGGGACGGACTCAATCGACCCGGAGATTCCTCTGGAACCTTGGCGACCCAAACCCCTCTGTTGGGTATTGTATCCATATTAATCCAGATTTGATGAAGTCACCCTTGAACTAAGATGAATTAGGTTGTATTTGATGCTTTGTTTGAGTTATGTGGTTACAGGATTCCAGTGGGAAGTGTAGACCAATGTCAGTCTACAATGGGTCACCAAACAA
This sequence comes from Platanthera guangdongensis, assembly GCA_039583875.1. Classification (NCBI taxonomy): domain Eukaryota; kingdom Viridiplantae; phylum Streptophyta; class Magnoliopsida; order Asparagales; family Orchidaceae; genus Platanthera; species Platanthera guangdongensis. The sequence continues at coordinate 23,642,743 of CM077157.1, forward strand.
AGGACCATGCAATGTAATCCCTCATTGTATGACCCAAAGTGTTGACCCATGTGTAGCCTCTCTATTGGGATACACTTCATATTCAAGCATTTGGACTATGTGAATGGAGTTGAATGCTGATCTCACCAAAGAAGAAAGAATTTTCACCTTGAACATTTTTCTAAGTATTCTACTCGTGTAGGTCATTAACTACTCGAGTGAAATACTTGTTTTATACTCAAGTGAAATTTTTATACTCGAGTAAGTATATCTCCTTCTCGTGAAGTTAAGTCCATATACTCGAGTAGACTGTCACATACTCGAGTAGCTTACTTAACTACTCGAGTAGATCATTCTTCTTACTCGAGTAATACATATTTCACTCTCCAAGTTTTTCTAAGTAAACCACTCGAGTAAGTATATATATACTCGAGTAGTTATAGTTTTCGACTCGTGTAACTGTTTTCTATCTCAAGAGTAAATTTTCCATACTTGAGTAGTTCACTTACTACTCGAGTAGTTCAAGCTTCATACTCGAGTAAACTAAATTTCTCTTCTCCTAAAGTTATTCCAAGTCATTTACTCGAGTAAGTCTTTTTCATATACTCGAGTAGATTTTATTCTCTCGAGTAGTTCAGTCTGACTACTCGAGTAGCTCATTTTCAAGTGTTCAGAAATTTCTCTAAGTCCTACCACTTGAGTAGTTTATCAAACCACTCGAGTAGTTTTTCTCACCTACTCGAGTAGTACAACTTGTACTCGAGTAATTCAACTCCACTTCCCGTGAAACTTTTTTGTATACTCGAGTAGATCTTCTAAGTACTCAAGTAAGCTAATTATATGTACTCGAGTAGTCCTGAGTTATATACTCGAGTTAGTTCCCTCTATCCACTCAAGTAGTTTTATACCTACTCGAGTAGTCGTTTCTTCACTCGTGTATATCACTTCGTTTTCCCTAAAATTTCGCTAAGTCCATATTTGATAGATTTTCAAATTTCGTGACATGATTGGTCCACGTGTACGTCATTAAAACCAATTATGACTGTTATTAGTATTCTTATATAAGATCATGTCTAATCGACAAATCCTAACAAGAATAACAAGCCTTCAAGATCAAATATTATTGAGATTTTTTGCAGCCGTTTCTCTCTCCAAGTCGTTGTTTCCTCTCTCTCTTCACGGAAAGAAAGCCGCCGCCGCTGTTTTTCTCCGGCAAGGGTTTCGATTTTCAGAGGAATCAGACTGAAGAAGTTTTACAGATCGAGATCGTTTTTCAACTGCTCATCCTCTTCCCGATCGTGTAAGACACAGAAGATTCCAGATCTGTTGCCGAGATTTTCTTCATCTTTCTAAAAGTGCCGCAAAGCTTACAAGAAGAAGATCATGGTTGCTTGCTTGCAGATCTGACAGAGAAATCATTGTTTGTATTTTCTTAAACAATTTTTCATTCTTGTAGGAGAAGTTTTCTCCGAGTGTAGGAGTTTTCAACTTCGAGTTTGTAGGAAGTTTTGCCTTCTGAGTTGTAGATCCAGTTGGTTGGATTGAGATTGTAGGAACTTTGTTCCGAGGGTAGGATTGATTTTCAATCCGAGATAGTGGAGTAGCCGAGTCAAGTATATTGCTAGATCGGTGAGGGAAAGTGGATGTACCCAAGATCGGAGAACCACTATAAATCTTGTATCGTCTGTGATAATTTGGTAGATAGATATGTGCTCTGTTCTGAGATTTTTTTATTCCATAAAAGACGCACAACTCACCTATTCACCCCCTCTAGGTGATTTAGGTTGACAACTATTATCTTTCAATTGGTATCAGAGGCAGGTTGATCGTTAAAAGGTTAACACCTTGATCAATTCCTGCAATAGTTGTTATTTGAGATCTCCCTATCATGGACAAGGCAAAGGATTTTGCCAAGCTTCCCTTATGCAATAAGAACAACTTTCCCATGTGGAAAGAAAGGATCAAATTCTTTATGGAAGCTGTGGATCCGAGGATCTTCATGATAGTTGAAGAAGGTCCTTATATCCCTATGACTGTCTTCACTATAGATCCTACCAAGAAGGTTCCAAAGAAGCTGATGGATTTAGACAAGGACGAGATTGTACTTGTCTCTCTAGACAAGAAAGCTAAAAATATTATAGCAAGTGCAGTTGATGACTCAATGCTGCAGAACTTAATCCATTGCCAATCTGCAAAGGAGATGTGACAGTCCTTGGTTACCTTGATGGAAGAAACAGAAGAAGTGAGGGATGATCGGAGATCCATCCTCAATCAGAAGTATGAAGCCTTCCGACAGGGAAGCAAAAAGATCATTGTTGATATCTTTGAGAACTTTTTCAAGATAGTGAATGATTTAAGAGTCTATGACAGAGTATTCACTAATAGAGAACTGAATGACAAATTCCTGAGATCCCTGACCAAAGAATGGGACAACAAGGTCTGTGCCATCAGGGAGTTTGGGAAGCTAGCTGAGACAGACCCACAAAATCTCTTCGGGAAGCTTATGTCATATGAGCTTCAACTCAACACCAGGAAAGCTGAAGAAGAGAATAGCAGGTCTGCTCTCAAAGAAAAGTCTGTTGCTCTAAAAGCAGACACCTCTAGAAAGACAAAGGCTGCCTCCCCAGCTCCAGCTCCAGAAATTAGTGAAGAAGAATAAACTTCTGAGCCTAGTACCTCAGGCTCTGAGCTATCAGAAGGAGAGTTCTCACTGCTCTCACGTCAGTTCAAGAAATTCTTGAACAAGAAGAAGTAATGGAAAGGCAAGGATGTCTCTTATAGAAGATCACGACACGATGGTGATCGGCAAAGAAAAGGCTCAAGTAGCCATGACAGGTATTCCTCTAAACAGAACAAATAGGTTTCGACTGACATCATTTGTTATTGCTGTAATAAGTCAGGTCACGTCATCGCCGACTGCCCTCATAAGAAGAAGGAGGGTGGTAGAAAGAAGAAAAGAAATCCTCGTACAACAAAAAGAGGAAAGAGAAGAGCCTGCTAGCCAAAAAGAGCAAGACTCTTAGTGACTCTGACTCATCTGAGTCAAGTGAAGAAGAAGAAGCTTATTTTGGGCTTATGGCTCAAACAGATGATGATCAAGAGCCCCAGTTCACTGGGAAGGTAAACTCTCATACCCCTCTTTCAGATTCTGAAGTCTCTGAACATGATTATGAGGATAGCTCCTCTGACGATGAGTCAGAACTAATGGCCCAGTACAAGGAGTTGATCATGGCTTACGACAAATTTCGTCGAGTCGTGAAGACTCAAGCTAAAGAGATCAAATCTCTAAAAGCCGAAGAGAGCATCTTGAGAGAGAAAGTCGCAAAGACTGACTCCCTCGAAGAAAACTTCAATAATGCAATTGAAGAATATAACAAGGCTCTTGAGTACCTTGACCTCAAAGAGAAAATCATCAAGGAATTGGAATCCCAACTTGCTGCTGAAAAGAAACTAGTTGAAAGTTTCTCGAAGCCCAAGACAGTTCTTCCATTCGTTGCTGAATTCTCAGCCAAGGCCAAGGGTGCCAGATTAGGCCATGAAGAAGCTCCTAGTAAATCGTCTAGGAGAAATAAGGCTCAACGTAAGAATAAGGCTGTCAAAAAGACCTTAGCCAAAGAGAAGGGGAAAGCCCCTCAAGATCAGACCACGTTCAAGAAGGTTATATTTCCTTCAAATGAGTTTGATTTTGACTCATCCTACGGGCACTTTGCTAGGCCTACTTATGTAGAGCCAAAGTCCCGCTATAAAGGATGGACTCGACCCAGAAACTTTGGCGAAAGTGTCTTTAAGGCACCTTATGAAGAAGTTATTCTTCAGAGTTATGGCCCTTTCAATCATGGGCATAACTTCAAGAAGGCACCAAAGACAAAACCTGTTGTACAAAAGCCTATAACGGAGAAGAAGCCATGTGATTGTCATCATCATGAGGCATCTTCCTCCAAGAATGCTGCCCCTGCTAGACCATAATTCCAAAAGGTCAAGCAGGAGATTATGAGGCAAAGGTACAACCGATTTGACTGTTGGTATTGTGGCAAGGTTGGTCACTTCGCCATTGATTGCTGGTTCAATCCCAAAAACGCTGCAACTCCTCATATCAGCAATATGAGAAAGACCGCTCATAATGCTAACACTCGTAGGGGGAGTAATCTAACCCGAGACCAAGGACCCAAACGTGTTTGGGTTCCTAAGGCAAATTGATTATGATTGCAGCTATGTCCAAAGGCCAACAAAACGTCAATCTGGTATTTGTACAGCGGATGCTCTCGGCATATGACCGGGACTAGAAGCCTCATTCAGAACTTTACTCCAGTCGTGAATGAACCAAAGGTCATCTTTGGAGGTTCAGACCGTGGAATTACTAGATGCTATGGTATGATCACTAACGGCAATGTATCCTTCTCGGATGTGGCTTAAGTCGAAGGATTGGAACACAATCTCATAAGCATAAGCCAACTCTGCGATAAAGGATACATAGTTGAATTCCATGTTGATAAGTGCTTGATAAAATCCGTTGACAATATGGAAACGATTCTATCTGGCACTCAAAGCAGGAATATTTTCTTTTTAAATTTCATTTGTATATATTCCTCTACACCAGTGTGCCTTTTAGCACAAGATAGTGGTCTCTTGGTGACCAATAACACAAGAGACTAGCACATATTAATTTCAAAACAATTAATAAATTATTTTCGATGAACTTAGTCTGTGATGCCCCAAATGTCAAGTGCGTCAAAGATAGATCTTGTCATGCGTGCGTAAAAGGCAAGCAAACAAGGGCTACCTTTAAAAACGTTATTGACAAAGACTCTAATAGATGTCTCCATCTATTGCATATGTACTTATTTGGTCCACTGCAAATTAGAAGTTTTGGAGGTAAGGATTATACGCTAGTAATTGTTGATGATTACTCGCACTTTGCGTGAGTGTTCTTTCTGAAACACAAGTCAGATACCTTCGACATCTTTACTAATTTTGTTAGGCAAGTCCAGAATGAGTACAACTGCTCCATAGTCAAAATCAGAAGTGATAATGGAACAGAGTTCAAATCTGGGGCCATGACAGAATTCTATGAAAGCTTAGGTATCTTTCATGAGTTTTCCTCTCCTCGCACTCCATAACAGAACGGAGTGGCTGAGAGAAGGAACAAAACACTCATAGAGGCCTGCAGGACAATGTTGAGTGATGCTTCACTTTCGGAGTACTTCTGGGCTGAAGGCGTCAACACTGCATGCCACGTGCAAAATCGAGCACTCATAAACAAAAACCACGATAAGACACCTTACGAACTTCTAAAGGGCGGGAAGCCAACCATCTCATATTTTAGAATCATTGGCTATAAATGTTTCGTACTTAACAATGTCAAGTATCATACCACCAAGTTCAGCGAAAAGAGTTTTGAAAGTATTTTTGTAGGTTATAGTAGCCATAGTAAGGCATATAGAATATTTAATAGAAAAAACCTGGTGGTAGAAGAATCGATACATGTTGTATTTGATGAGACGAGCTTGCTGCAAAGAAATCCGTCTAGTGTGCTCATTGAAGATGCAGGTGCAAAGCTAGATGAAATCAATCTGAAAGAACCCAATGAGGAAAAAGACGGAAAACTCTTCAAGATCACCTCTCCAACCCCTATTGGGGAGGTAGATGATCAAAATGAAGAGATCGTCCAAGTTGAAGAAATCACTCCAGTGATTGAAGATAATCCAGATACAAGAACTCTAGAGCTCAGACATTTGAAGGATCATCCCATAGACCAGATCATAGGAGATCCCGGGACGGTGTCAGAACTCGAAGAGGTACAACTAATGAGAATTTATATTTGAGTTTTCTCTCACAGGTTGGACCAAAGAAGTTTGAGGAAGCAAACTCGGACGCATCATGGATAATGACAATGGAAGAAGAGCTAAATCAGTTCAAGCGCTGCAATGTATGGAAGCTTGTTCCAAGACCCAAAGGAAAGAATGTCATTGGAACAAAATGGGTCTACAGGAACAAGATGGACGAAGACGGGACGATCATAAAGAACAAAGCCAGACTTGGCACTAAAGGCTATCGTCAAGAAGAAGGAATCGACTTCGACCAGACATATGCTCCAGTGGCAAGGATGGAGGCAATAAGATTGTTCCTAGCATATGCTGCATTCAAAGGCTTCACCGTCTATCAGATGGACGTGAAGTCTGTCTTCCTAAATGGTAACATAAAGAAGAAGTGTATGTGGAACAACCTTCAGGTTTCGTTGATCCTAACTTTCCTAATTATGTCTATTTCCTACACAAGACCCTATATGGTCTGAAACAAGCTCCTAGAACTTGGTATGAGACGATGTCTAGCTTTCTACTTGAGAACAAGTTCACAAGGGAAAAGATAGACAAGACATTATTTCTTAGGGAAGTAAAATGCAAGATTTTGCTAGTGCAAATCTATGTCGACGACATTATTTTTGCTCTACAAATGACAATCTCTGCAAAAAGTTCTCAAAACTTATGCAAGAGAAGTTCGAAATGAGCAGTATGGGCGAACTGAAGTATTTCTTAGGGCTTCACGTGAAACAATCTGAAGATGGAATTTTCATCTCGCAGACCAAGTTCACCAAAGAGTTGATTAAGAAATTTGGAATGGAGAACGCAACCTCTATGAGGACTCCAATGGTCTCAACTATGTCTCTGGACAAGGATGAAAAAGGAAAACTTTTGATGAAACCAAGTACAGAAGCATAATTGGATCCTTGCTCTACCTTACTGCCAGTAGACCCGACATAATGTTTTCAACATGTGCCTGTGCTAGATTTCAGGTGAACTCTAAGGAATCTCACTACGCTGCTGCAAAGCGGATTTTGAGATACCTTAAAGGTACACCCAATCTTGGCTTATGGTACCCAAGAAGTAATGACTGCGAACTAATTGGGTTTTCAGATGCAGATTTTGCAGGAAGCAAAGATGACAGGAAAAGCACCTCCGGGACGTACTAATTCTTTAGAAGAAGGCTAATCTCCTGGAGTAGTAAGAAGCAGAACTGTGTCACAATCTCAACGGCCGAGTTAGAGTACATCTCTGCAGGCAGCTGTTGTGCACAGTTACTCTGGATAAAGAATCAATTTGAGGATTACAACTTGAAGTTCAAGCATGTCTCATTGTTTTGCGACTCTTCCAGCGCAATTGCAATAGCCAACAATCCAGTCTCGCATAGCCGGACAAAGCATATCGAGCTAAGATATCATTTCATCCGGGAGCATGTAGAGCATGAGGACATAGATCTCCAATATGTCTCCATAGACAGGCAAGTTGCAGATATCTTCACGAAGCCGTTGGACGAGACCAAGTTCTCATTCTTTAAAACGGAACTTGGGATGCTCAACAAAGAAGATTAGAGAAGTTTGGATTTCAAGAAAATAAAGAAATTAAAGGGTTAGTGAAAATCTGGCATTTCAAAGTTTTTTTTCTTTCAACTCGAGATAGACTTGACCTACTCGAGTAATCAAAGGACCTACTCGAGTAGTCCAGTTAACTTACTCGAGTAGGGCAATTCATGTACTCGTGTAGTACACTTAATCTACTCGAGTCAGTCTATTCTCCCACTCGAGTCATTGCAGATTCTCCTACTCGAGTAACTTCTATAGACCTACTCGAGTAACTCCTGATCTACTCGAGTACCACCTTTATCACTCGTGTATGTGCCTCTCTGGCTTTCAAATTTTCATGTGCCGCCTCTTCTAGGGTTTAAATTATTTCCTTCTCGAGTAATTAGACTTAAACCTAGGGTTTATAAATACGAATTTCCGAAAAACTCTCTACACGAAATCATTTCACTCTCTCGTGTACCCGGCTGCCGTTTCGACTTCCCTCAAAAAGTTGCAGAGCCGCTTCATCTTCCTCTCCTCCCGTCAAGTAAGGATCATGGCCGCCGCCTCCAAGATCGGCGTGGGCTCGGAACTCGTTGCCACAGGGATTGCTGAACTTTCTGATGATTTCCACAGCTTGATGATTCTTCTAGACAACGCAGGGCTATCCTTTTTCCTGCAAGAACCATGCTGGATCCTCTTTCCCGAAGTAGTATAATTCTTCAAGCACCTCAAGGTCAAACGAAATGGACAAGTGCTGAAATCCAAAGTAAAAGGTATGAAAATCAAACTCACCAAGACTATCGTCTCTCAACTTCTCAGATTACCGATAGTGGACGAAGAAGACGACCTAGATGACGACGATTCCGACAGAACTTCCCTATTCTGTGGTATTCCGTCTGACGCTCAGTACATCAAATGCTCAGATATGCATGCAGAGGGAAAATTTCTTGTTGATGTCATGGGGAAAATCTTGCTCTGCAATACCAATTCTATAAGAGATATGCCCCTGTACTTCTTTGACATTTGCAAGCTATAGTTTGCCGCAAGCAGTTCCAATTTGGGTTGATGATTCTTGACAAAATCAAGGACAGTGCTAAAGCCTCCAATTTTTCCAGGATCATCTCTCTCCTCCTTCATGAGTTAAATCCTCAGCTGTTCAATTCCCCAAAGGGACGCCTCTTCACCACATGAAGAAGGTCTCCATTCAGTCCATTCAGAGATGGGAATTAAAACTGAAGAATACTGCCCAAGCTGCTAAGATTTCAGAAGTTCCAGCTGTCAAGGACAGGACTCCATCTCCCTCTCCTCATCATGTGGGCAGCTCCTCTGGTGCACAATGTGAGGGGGAGCCTGCTCCATCTCTTTCTCACAGATTACCTTCATCTCCACCAGAATTCCCCTCTTCTCCTGCTCCAGCTAACTCTCCCTACCTCAAACACCACAAACTCCTCCAGCAACTCCTTCAGCTCAGATACCTACAGAATCCCTTCTCTCAACAGCTGCTGCTATAGATGCAATGATTGCAGAACTCACTGAAGAAGTGTTGCCTCTTCCTCCTCCTTCTCCACCAAAATATCCAGCTTCCTCCCTAGCTCCAAATCTTACTTCTCCTCAACCCCAGCCAGAGAGTATTTCTTTCTGATGAGCTCCTCTCCTG